>SSNR01000285.1:773490-843226 GCA_006937965.1 Callopanchax toddi
CCCCCCCCCCCCCCCCCCCCCATCCCTCCTACATTGGATTCATTTAATACTTCTAATTTCACTGTCTGATGTTTCCTGTTACTTTTCAGAAAGTAAATCTGAGAATTGATTGATGATGATGTGAGAAATTATCACCAGATAGTGCAGCTGTTACATCACAAAGACCAAGCCTTCACGAAATAAATAACTGAGTAGACAGATCATCACTCCACAGTTTAAGATGCCAAAAGTGAGAAATGCTTGTTACCTGAGTCCAGGATACATTATTCAACTCTAGATCAGAATGCAGACAGCACTGGTCTGCAAAGGAGCATTGTGGGAGAGGGGACTGGTATGCACGCATTATATCTAGTATGCATGTGCACCGGTGTACCACTTGTGTGCACCCCTGTTTATATAAGTTCTGTTGTTGAAAAATATAATTTTAGCAGTTTTTTCTAAAAGAAACAGGTTGTGCATTAGTAATGAATTCTACAACCTGTGGAGTCAACACGGTGAGGTATGTTTACGTTGACATGTCCTTCTTGCAATACCTTTCCTAACTAGTAGGCATTGCTACAGAGAAAATAATATAGCTGCAGAAATTGCATCAGAAGAAGAGTTCACATTTCAATCAAAAACAGGGGTAGTCAGTTAAATCTGCCAAAGGTTCAAATCTGAATACATGACCTGGTCCTGGGTCCAGGGGGAGGGGGCAGGTCTGCGGAGATGCGTTAGTTCTGCAGAGTGGCTGCCACAGGAGCGAGACATGCTGACTGTGCCCCCTCCCTGAGGCTGAGTTGCAGGCATGCATGGTTTGGTCTTGTTTACAGGGGGGGGGGGGCGTGCTGCAGCAGCCCCTCGGCAGCGCTCCTGTGCCTCCCTGGACAAACCCCCTTCTCCTGGACTGGACAAAACTGGCTCTGGGTCCAGATCCAGACCACGGTTCACGTGGTAGTGACCTCTGCACTAAAAATAGAATCGTATTCTAAGCAGTACTACTTCTATTTATGAATATCCCGGGGTACCTTATACCTGTAATACTGCCCAACTGTAATTGGTAACAGAAGGATCTGGCACAGAGTATAGAAAACTATGACACAGAGGGAAGTGATCATTTAATGAAGAGCAGGTGTGTTTATTAGTAATAATGACCAGGTGTGAAAACAGAAGGCCAAAACTGATGCAACAAGATAATCTAACAAAACAAAATAGGAAGTCTGGCTGGTAAAACTAACAAACCAACATCAGTTCAAACTAATTCTGATTAACTTTGTTATCTCCAAAGGGGCAATTTGTCTTACTTATATGTAAGCTATATAATATTTTTCTCAAGTGCCTCAGCAAGTCAGGCTTTGAAAGTTTGGAACAAAGAAACTAACATGTGCCTTAAGAACTGCTTTGAGAGTGAACTCTACTTTAGAAGTGTGCCAAAGCTGTGATTGGCTATGTCCACACATGCACTGAGAACATATCAAACCAAGAAAAAACAGCTAAATGTGTTCCAGTGAATAAGTCCTGAATTAGCTGTGGTGTGGTCAACACATCACTGGTTAGCAGCTGATGAGCTCAGAGGTCACAATCACCCAATTCACACATTCCTAACGGAGCGACGTTCTACAGAAACCGTCTCTAATTGCCGAGGGCACAGCAGGCCGACCATTACGTCACTTCCAGAGGTGATAACAGCTCTGAGGAGAACAACGCCGTGGAAAGTGGATAACATCTAAGCAGGCGCTCAAGGTGTGCTCCTCAGGACGGGCTGATGTATTGACAGACACTTTGTTATTCTCTCCATCCCCACCTGCCTTTAGACAACCATCATTATGCACCTTCCAGGGAAAAATACTGACCTGCCTATATGATTTGCACACATGGCTGGCCCACATCAAAAAATCATAAACTACAGGTGAATCCTATTTCATCCTTCGCCCTTATCATTTAGCCCTGCTCCAATGTTCTGTGAGCTAGGAGTGTCACGGTTCTGTTTGTAGGGCTGTCTGAGTCTACTGTTGTTACAGGGACACATTTCAAAGTGCTAACAAAGAAGCTCAAACATGAGTATTTTCTTTATTAAAATGATTTTATGAACATTTCCTACAATCTGTGTGGGTACAGCTGTTTGCTGTAGAGGGACCTGGAGATGGTAAGACTGATGACCTCGTGTTGGGAAAATAATTTCTCCATAAATACTGACATGACCAAAGAGATGACAAACGATCAGCGTTACATCCTTGTGCACTAATGAGATTGAGGTAGTGATGATAAACACGTTTCAATTTCCCATAACCCACATCAGTGTGACTCAACGGTGTATAAGAAATCTCTTATAGGCGTGTTTTTCTTAAGAACATTTGTTTTACCAATCAAAATCCCCAGCAACCTCCACAAACGTCCAGTCAGGACAGTGATGAAAACAGCAGTCTTTCCATCAGTCCAGAGCATTAACACCACCAGGGTTATCAGGAGGTCCACAACGTTATTAAGAACACCCACAAGCTTCTTTATACTCCTACCGCCATGAGAGCACCACAGGAGTGTAAAATGAAGGACAAGACTCACAAACAGCTTTTACCTTCAGGCTATCAGAGTCATAAAAGGCTAAATCAACTGCTACCCCCACACACACTCACTCACACACACACACACACATACACACACTGCTGCAACACTCCCAGTCACTGAATCTGCAGTAATATTCACCTGGCACTACACCTTAGGTACTAAAACTTGTATACAGTACAGAACATGTACATGTCTGTAGTTAAAACTTTACTTTCACTTCTGTGTATCCTCCTGAGACCCAGGAGGGGAAAAAGTATTTCGATATAGATTTTCTTTCATATAAATAAGTTTTAAAGTGGTAAAAAATACTTTGCAAAGACTTTTAAAAATTCTACCTAATTTAATTTAAATTTTACAACACGTGTACTTCAGTGCACAGCGGGACCTAATTAATCATGTTTGTGAAACATTTTTAAAAATTCAAGAGCGGATCGTGAAAATTGAAATCTTTACTGAAAACCTTTTTAAAAGAAGGATATAAAAACCATACTGGATGTTTGAACGTCTCAGAAAAGTAGAGCTCACTGTTGCTTGTTTTAACAGCCCCTCCTCACATTGTGGTCATTATGGACATGATGACATCATGAGATTCCTAAAAATGTGTTGATCTGTTCAGGTGTTGTGTCTTAATCCTGTATCAGTAGGCCTGCACTCCTCTGTTTGTGCATACCTTACAGCTTTAAAACATGAACTTTTATGTAAAATGTTGCCGTGAGTTCATAGTATTTGATATGTATTTTTGTACTATTAGTTTAACTGGCTTTAAACCCAGTCTTGACCTGTTTCTTTATCAAACCTCTCATGTCCCACTTTCATGTCCTCCTGCCACCATCTGATAAACACTACATGCATGTCAAATAAATACATAAGTATTAAATCATTTCCATCTAATAACGCCCTGTTTTCTATGCATTTATGATTTCTTTTACAGAATCATAGCTCATTTATGGAGATGGGCTTGTATATACGTACAGTTGCCATGAGAACCCTGATGCCTCAAAGGAAAATCACATCTTACCCATTCCAGTGAACCAACACGAAAACAAATAGGATTTTTTACACAATGAAAATCACAATAACGAAGCGTGACAAGCAATCAGGCCTCCACACAGTGCTGCCATATCACACAAACCCCACGGTGCTACAGTTACAGATGTGTGCTGCTGACACAGGAAATAGATTAATTCACTTTCACACAAAAAAAAGGGTTTTCAGCCTTAATATCACATCCCATTAAAGTTACACAAAGCAACAAAGAGGGGGAAGGATGTGAGACATGTCAAACAACCAGTCTGGACCCATACGGTGTCATGGCCCGCTCTCTGTTCCAACACAAACCTGTGATTTTACATTAGGATGCTCAGAGCTGCAGCCCTGAAATAAAATATTCCCTCAGCGCGTCCACAATGTCCCTGCTGGTTTAGCAGGCTGTCCGCTGATGATTTATTTTGTATAAATGAATCCTGAGCTGCATCAGGGAGCTAATAAGGCATTTGGCCTCCTGTTTAGCGAGCAGTCATTTATAGCTTGCGGAGAGGCGAGAGTCACGGCTGCTCCCCGCCGGTGGTCAGGGGGGGTTTCCATGGGGACAAAGGAGAGGGTCAGGAGCTGGAGAGGGAGTCGTATCCGTCTCGGTTCACGGTGTCCTGATTGTTTTTGATTGGGTGAAATGGAGGTGAAGCTCTTAAATGAGCCGGATGTGTGCTGAAGTGTTGTGCCTGTGAGCGGTTTAAGATTTGCTGCATCTTTCATGTTGTCAACAAAAACCCCATGAAAAGGGAGAAAAATCAACGCCGGTCCAAATGACTGTTCTGTTCGTGTCTAAATCTTGATTTAATTTTTTTCATCTCCGTCACACAGACTCACGTCGTCGTCTGTGAAGTGTTTAAAAGAAACTCACCGAGCCAAACAAATGGACTGAGAGACACTTTATCGTTTATTTACTGACATCTCTGTGGAGTAGTACTGGTCTCTAACATGCTAAATACCTTAACAGTATAGAATGAGTACTCTGAATAAATATGATAACTTATAAGTTCTTATCAAACCTTACTTATTACCGATGTCAAACCCTTCAGGATAATTAAGGGCTAAAGAAGATTTACAGTTAATAATATCAATTATTTCACTTTATTATCATATCTTCATATAGGACAAATATTTCAGTCTGAAACAAAATCATTGACTGTCATTATACAGTCAGTGAAATGGCTAAGAAATATTTGAGCTTTTAAAACACAGAGAGGTTCATAAATCAGCTCTGAATCTAAAACCTGCAATTAAGAATGACACTTTTTATTAAATGTGTTTGGAGTTTTGAAGCTTTGCTGGTTGTAAAAATCACAAAACAATGTAAATCATGACCCGAAATCAAAATCTGGTCTAAAAAAAAATCTGAACTAGTAAAAAAAAAGTACATATATTAATGAGAGAAAAGCAAAGAGTTTATATCTGGATAGAAAACTACAGTGTTTGTTTTTTGTCACAAACACATTTTTTCTATACCAGACAAATATAAAATTGAGTTTTGAGATGATTTCATTTATTTTGAGGAAAAATAAGATCCAAACCACTTGGACTCTGTATAAAACAGTAATGGACCTTAAAATCTTATAACTGTTTGCAACAATCTCAGTGGTGATGAGTCTCACGTCACTGTGACTCACTCTTATGATCAGAACTGTTTAAAGTCAGCCATACTGGACGATTTTCCAGCATCAACGACCTGTTTAAGGTCAAAGGTCAGACGTACTCCTGCAGGATTTCCTGGTAGACAGCAGAATTCATGGTTCCATCAATTCCAGCAAGTGGATTAATCTGCTGTCTCACCACCCGATAAAGCCTTTATTCTGAAAAGCCCTCTCTAATTAATTCTACCAAGGCTTTAGTTCTTGTAAATGAGAAACAGTGGTGCATTTAGACTGAGCTCTTTAATGCAGATGAATCAGCGAAATCAGAATATGGAAATAAATCACACTTAATGTAACTATAATTAGGAATGAAGATGAATAATTCACAGTTAGAGGTGTTAAAATGCAGAGGCCAAATAAATAACATAAATCCACAGTGATTAATATCCATCTGAAGCAGACAAAGACAACTTTAGGTGCAGCTATAAAACAGAGAGGATTCAAGGCCTCGTCTCTGTCTCTTCTTGTTTTGTGGAATTTCACTTGCATATTTCAATCCTGTTCATGTTTTATCTCAACTTTTCCACTAGAGATGTTCACAAAAACGCTGCTGGAGGCGGTCAGTCCTGGACTGCTCCCCGTGGAAACCATTCATAACTCTGGCTACTGCAACACCTTGTCAAATCAATGGTTTAAGCTTCCAGCACACTGTCTGCACTCCGTCACAAAGTGACAAATACTGGCACCATCTCCCGTCTCGGGGACCCCAGCGCTTACAACGCACTCTTTCACAGATAAACCCTTTTCACTGGCCATCATTTCCTCCACCGATGACACCTCACGCCGCTGCTCCTCCATGAGATCTTGTTGTCGTGTCTGTTTTGAAGGAGTAACTGACCTCGTTCTTTTTTCACGTCGTGCAGTCATGACAGCAGATAAGCATCCAGCTGCCGTGCAATATGCAAGATAAATGCACATGGCAATTTTGATCAGGAGAGTGAAGGAAAAGAAAGGAACTCGCAGGGATCCGGCCTGAATAGCACTCTCCGTCTGTATAATTGGTTGAAACGAGGAGTGAGGACCACCTGCTGACTCTGTCATTTAGAGCTCTTTTGCATGAAAACTGTGCACAGTGTCGCTCAGTGCAACAGAAATAAAAAGGCATGAGATTTATTGACACACAGCTTTACTTCGGCTTGACATAAATCCAACAAAGAGAGCTCCTTTTTACTTTGATTAAAGCAAATGATTAAACAAAACCACTGAAAACGTAATGATGAAGTGGAGTTCTGTAGGAATATTATGAGCTGTTAACATCCAGACTAGTTCTGATCAGATTGATAGGTTAAGGGCTAGTTTGAGCAGCAAAGACAAGAATTACTTTCATCTTAAAATAACTTAAATCAGTATATGTGAAAACATTTTTATAGATTTTTACAGTTTGACTAATTGGTATGGAGCCACAAAGTCCCTAAACTGATTCCAGTCGGACTTTTTTTTCCCCCACGTTCAGCAAAAAGCAATATTGTTCTAATCAAGAAAATGACATGTTTCTGTTCTGATCTATGCCCTCATTTGTAAAAACAGCTCAATAAAGTGTTCAGTTTAAGATAAATATAATAAGTTGAGCCTTAAAAACAATAAATAAATAAATTAGATGTTTGTGATTTATGATCTAAATCAATAAAGTGTGTTTTTTTTCTGGTATGTACTGATGTCCAAAACTTGGTGAGTTTCAATAGATCTGCAGCAATTTTGTTGAAATATGTTGAAAATTTAAACTTTTCTGGCAAACTTGTAGTGAAATTGCTCTGGAGGTGAGTTAATAAACTTTAGCTCAACAGTCAAACTGATCGCTGTATTTTAAACACATTTTTGAGCATTATTTGAGCTAATTCTGGTTCAGAAATGATAGGAAGAAACCTACAGTATGTGTATTATCAGTATCAGTCTGCTGTGGAAACCTTCGTTCCACACAAAAGATCTGAAGCATTTCTTTAACAAAGATTGCTTTTTAAGGCCTGAATTTCGGCTTTCTGGTTTGTTTTGTAATAGTTCAAAAACAAAAAGCAATGCCAGTGGAGGAAAGAATTATATAAATGTTCTAATAAGCGTGGGGTAATGCTCATTAGAGCATGGACGGGCAGCGGGTGCTGCAGAGAAGCCAAAATGTGAATAATCTCCCCTCCCTCAGCTCATGTTACTGCTGCAGCTGAAGCTCAAATTAACAAATGCTACTATTAATGAATATTAAAACATTTTTATTTAGATTATGAACTCTGGAGCATTTGGAAATGAAAAACTGACTGCTGCATGTAGAAAAACAATACGACTCAATAAAAAATGATCCAGATTTTACTGCTCTCAGCAATAATACTTAATACATTTTATAAAACTCCTCCGTGAACCGTCACCTTATCGTGGTGGAGGAGTTTGAGTGCCCTAATGATCCTAGGAGCTATGTTGTCTGGGGCACTTGTGCCCCTGGTAGGGTCACCCATGGCAAATTGGTCCTAGGTGAGGGGTGAGACAAAGTGCGGTTCAAAAGACTCTTTATGGAAATACAATCATCGAGCCAGTGTACCCGGCCCGGAGGGTTACCGGGGTCCCACCCTGGAGCCAGGCCTGGGGTTGGGGCCCGTGAGCGAGCGCCTGGTGGCCGGGCTTTCGCCCATGGGGCCCGGCCGGGCCCAGCCCGAACTGGATACATGGGCTCATCCACCTGTGGGCCCACCACCTGCAGGAGGAACATGAAGGGTCCGGTGCAATGTGGATCGGATGGCAGACCAAGGCGGGAGCTTTGGCGGTCCGATCCCCGGACACAAAAACTGGCTATTGGGACATGGAACGTCACCTCTCTGGCGGGGAAGGAGCTGGAGCTTGTGGAAGAGGCTGAGCGATACCGGCTAGATATAGTCGGGCTCACCTCGACACATAGCGTTGGCTCTGGAACCCGAGTCCTTGAGAGGGATTGGACTCTCTTCTATGCTGGAGTTGCTCCGGGTGAGAGGCGGAGGGCTGGGGTGGGCTTTCTGTTAGCCCCAAGACTCTCTGCCTGTATGTTGGGGTTTTCTCCGGGGGACGAAAGGGCAGCTTCCCTGCGCCTTCGGGTTGGGGAACGGGTCCTGACTGTTGTTTGTGCTTATGCACCAAATAGCAGCTCAGAGTACCCACCCTTTTTGGAGTCCCTGGGACGAGTGCTGGATAGCGCTCCTACTGGGGACTCCATAGTCCTGCTGGGAGACTTCAACGCTCACGTGGGCAATGACAGCGTGACCTGGAGGGGCGTGATTGGGAGGAACGGCCCGCCCAATCTGAACTCGAGTGGTGTTCTGTTTTTGGACTTCTGTGCAAGTCGCAGTTTGGCCATAACGAACACCATGTTCGAACATAAGGATGCCCACCAGTACACCTGGTACCAGGGCAGCCTAGGTTACAGGTCGATGATTGACTTTATAGTTGTATCATCTGACCTGAGACCATATGTTTTGGACACTCGAGTGAAGAGAGGAGCGGAGCTGTCAACTGATCACCACCTGGTGGTGAGCTGGATCAGATGGCAGGGGAAGATGCTACGCAGACCTGGTAGACCCAAACGTATAATGAGGGTCTGCTGGGAACACCTGGCAGAAGAGCCTGTCAAGATGGTCTTCAACTCCCACCTCCGGCAGAGCTTCGACCGCGTCCCGAGAGCAGTGGGGGACATTGAGTCCGAATGGGCCTTGTTCCGCTCTGCGATTGTTGAGGCGGCTGTTGCTAGCTGTGGTCGCAAGGTAGCCGGTGCCAATCGTGGCGGTAACCCCCGTACCCGCTGGTGGACACCAGAGGTTAGGGGAGCCGTCAGGCTGAAGAAGGAGGCCTACAAGGCGTGGCTAGTCTGTGGGTCTCCAGAGGCAGCTGATGGGTATCGGAGGGCCAAGCGGGGTGCAGCAGTAACAGTTTCCGAGGCAAAATCTCGAGCGTGGGAGGAGTTCGGCGAGACCATGGAGAAAGACTATCGGTCGACTCCAAAGAGGTTCTGGCAAACCATCTGACGCCTCAGGGGAGGAAGGCGGCAACTCGCTCACACTGTTTACAGTGGGGATGGGGAGCTGCTGACATCAACTGGGGCTATAGTCGGGCGGTGGAAGGAATACTTTGAGGAGCTCCTCAATCCCACCGACACGCATTCCTATGAGGAACCAGAGCTGGGAGACCTGGGGACGGACTGTCCAATCTCTGGGGCAGAAGTCGCTGAGGTAGTCAAACAACTACGCAGTGGCGGAGCCCCGGGGGTGGATGAGATCCGACCTGGGTATCTCAAGGCGATGGATGTTGTAGGACAGTCGTGGTTGACACGTCTCTGCAACATTGCGTGGTCATCGGGGGCAGTCCCTGTTGAGTGGCAAACCGGGGTGGTGGTTCCCATTTTTAAGAAGGGGGACCAGAGGGTGTGTTCCAACTATAGGGGGATCACACTCCTCAGCCTCCCTGGAAAGGTCTACTCCAGGGTACTGGAGAGGAGGGTCCGGTCGATAGTTGAACCTCAGATAGAAGAGGAGCAATGTGGTTTTCGTCCTGGTCGTGGAACTGTGGACCAGCTCTTTACCCTCGCTAGGGTGATGGATGGGTCATGGGAGTTTGCCCAACCAATCCACATGTGTTTTGTGGATTTGGAGAAGGCTTATGACCGTGTCCCCAGGGACACCCTGTGGGGGACGCTCCAGGAGTACGGGGTTGATGGTCTTTTGTTAAGGGCCATTCAGTCCCTGTACCAGAGGAGTGTGAGTCTGGTCCGCATAGCCGGCAGTAAGTCGGACCTGTTTCCAGTGAGGGTTGGACTCCGCCAGGGCTGCCCTTTGTCACCGGTCCTGTTCATAACCTTTATGGACAGGATTTCTAGGCGCAGCCGTGGTGTGGAGGGTGTTGAGTTTGGTGACAGGAGAATCTCGTCTCTGCTTTTTGCAGATGATGTGGTCCTCCTAGCTTCATCAGGCTCTGACCTACAGCTCTTGCTGGGGAGGTTCGCAGCCGAGTGTGATGCGGGTGGGATGAGGATCAGCACCTCCAAGTCTGAGGCCATGGTTCTCGGTCGGAAAAGGGTGGCTTGCCAACTCCAGGTCGGGAGAGAGATCCTGCCTCAAGTGGAGGAGTTCAAGTATCTCGGGGTCTTGTTCACGAGTGAGGGAAGGAGGGAGCGGGAGATCGACAGGCGGATTGGGGCAGCGTCTGCAGTGATGCGGACGCTGAACCGGTCTGTTGTGGTGAAGAAGGAGCTGAGCCGGAAAGCAAGGCTCTCGATTTACCGATCAATCTACCTCCCAATCCTCACCTATGGTCATGAGCTTTGGGTAATGACCGAAAGAACGAGATCGCGGATACAAGCGGCCGAAATGAGTTTTCTCCGCAGGGTGGCCGGGCTCAGCCTTAGGGATAGGGTGAGGAGCTCGGACATTCGGGAGAGACTCGGAGTAGAACCGCTGCTCCTCCATGTCGAAAGGAGCCAGTTGAGGTGGTTCGGGCATCTTGTTAGGATGCCCCCTGGACGCCTCCCCAGGGAGGTGTTTCAGGCATGTCCTGCCGGCAGGAGGCCCCCGGGTCGACCCAGGACACGCTGGAGAAAATATATCTCTGGCTTGGCCCTGGAGCGCCTTGGGATCCTGCCGGAGGAGCTGGTAGAAGTGGCTGGGGAGAAGACCGTCTGGAACTCCCTAATTGGGATGCTGCCCCCGCGACCCGGACCCGGATAAGCGGAAGAAGACGAGACGAGACATTTTATAAAAGATGGCCAATTTGCCTCATTCTACTCCTCAGCCAGGTATGCAGTCGTCTCAGCGTTTTGAGTGACCTTTCACAGCTGTGGCTGTTAACTGAGACTAGGAAAATAAAATAGTCTGCTTCCCTCCCTCTGTGAACTGATTTATTACAGGGTTTTATCTGAATATCAGCTCATAGTGCAGAATACAGTCAGGTTACTTCAATTCAGTTTTACTCATAAACAAACATCACACGAAGTCTCTGGATAAAACACATTTGCAGAGAGTGACAGTTTAATCCAACAGTTAAACTCACAGTTCTCACTATTTTTATCACAGTAACCCTGTAATGTCCACACCAAGGGAAAAAAAAACATTAATTTATATTTTATTTTTTTTGCAATTCTTATTTAGTTGAGACAATACAAGTTGTAATTTAGGGTAGTGCTGTCATGCGATTAAAAAAATTGTGCGATTAATTAATTATGATCTGTAATTAATTAATCTAATTAATCGCATTTTTAATCGCATCTAAAGAAATGGCTAAAGAAAGCCCTCCTCTTGAGTTATTGTCATTTAAATTCATTAAATGATTGTGTCAGACCAGTAGATTGATATAGAACAACATAAAGTGTCTTTCTGAAGTCATTTATTGTGTTTAACAGACTTGAATAGATTCAGTCCCAGTGCAACCATTACTTTGGTCAGTGGACTCCAGTAGCAGCTCTGTTAACCCCTCATCTGATTTTAGGTTTTATCTGCTGTAAAGCACATTGTGTTGCTCTGCAGGAAATGTGCTCTATGAATAAAGTTGATTTGATCTTCCACCAAGAATAAAATTTAAATTTCAACGGTGGGGGGACACAACTTGAATACAGGGGTGGGAGGAGGTGGAGAAAAGGGTCTGAACTGTTTAAAAAGAGCCATAATATCAACCCTACACCTAAAAACAACAGCCAGAATCCATTTAATATAGAGCAACATTATTTTAGACAGTAAAAACTACAGGACTCTAAACTGACTTTAAAAACGAGCAGAGGACACGTCCCCCCTGCACCCCCCCCAAACTACATCCATGTCTTCCATCGGGCACTGCTGACTGGACCGGTTCATAACACCGCCAGTCCAGTGGTGTACTAGGCCTACTGGTAACCAGTGGTCAGCGCTGTGCTGGACAAGCGGTGGAAACTGAGCCGGCCGGTCGCGCACCGGACCAGCTGATATTTAAGGCTGAAATACACCAGCGATCAGCGCTGCGCCACGTCGCGCCGTTACTTTGAATATAAACCGTTGTAGTCCGTCAGATCACTCAGTGTAGGCTACTAGTGATCAGCACGGCGCTCCACAAGCGGTGGAAACTGAGCCAGCCGGTCGCACACCGGACCAGCTGATATTTAAGGCTGAAATACACCAGCGATCAGCGCTGCGCCACGTCGCGCTGTTACTTTGAATATAAACCATTGTAGTCCGCCAGATCACTCGGTTTAGGCTACTAGTGATCAGCGCTGTGCTCCACAAGCGGTGGAAGCTGTCAGCCGGTCGCGCGCGCACCGAACCGGCTGACAGTTACGTGTAATCAGTGATCAGAGCTGTGCTGGGCTGACGGTGGTCATCGGTTCCGGTCGAGTAGCTCGTGAAATGAGCAGGTCGTTTTAATTTGCACTTCCTGTTGTAGCGGGGTCAGATAAATAGCGCTGATGCCGGTTTCATAACACCGCTATGGCCATCAGCTGTTTTGTCTCAGCTTCATGCATAGGTCACGTAATCACTTCCTGAAAGTGAGGCGCTCTGAGCCTCACAGAGCTGCTCAGTGACACACAAACACCGCGAGGAGAACAGCTCAGCACACATCACTGCAGCGGCAGACTGCATGCAGAAACGGTCAAGCGATTAAAAATGCGATTAACGCGATTAAAAAAATTAACGCGTTAATTAGGGCTGTAATTAATTAATCGTAATTAACGCGCTAATCTGACACCTCTAATTTAGGGTAGGGTAAATGTATGTTTTTCTGTATGTTTTTTATAGTTTAATTTAGTTTTTTTTTTTCCAGTTTTGTTCAATGCATGGTTCAATGAGATATTGGAGCTAAATTCTGCTCTACCAAGATGTTGACCTTCAGGTCAAATTATTAAATATACAATTAAACCCTGATCAGGAGCTGCAAAAACAAAAATCATTAAAATATTGTCCAATTTATTCTGAAAAAGCACAGAATATTCTGATAATATTCTATTTCAGGGCCCATAAAACTGGTCAACAAGGTCAACTTCAACTCTGCCATTATCTCTAAACAGCAGGGAGACTCGTTTGGTGTCTGGTTAGAACATTTAAGTCACAAGAAGAGACAAAAAATGATCAAATAACAAAATAATCGACTCAGAAAAACACAGATCAGGGTCATTTATTAGCAGAACTATAAAGAAATATAAAATAAAACGACTAACAGCCCAATTAGGCAATTTAATTAATATCATTCAAATTGGGAAAAGTACTAAATATGTTTTAGAATTAGGTCTAAATTAAGTAAACACTACATAAGCCATGAGCTTAAAGTCTGAAGGTGCTTCCATCACAGCCCAGTAATCACAAAAACAACTTTCACTGAAATCAAAAAGAGCAAACGGCCCAAAGGGATCCCATTATCTTCAGTCTGAATGGAGAACTCTTATCATTTATAATGACCCTGAGTCGCCTGTTTTGAACACTTTTCGTCTCTTCTTTTATTGGAACACGTCCAATAAATGCTGTGTGACCTAGTTAGTTTAAAACAAAACAAAACAAGGTGATCTCAGCGTTTGGAACGGATTAATAGAAATTCAAGGACGACTGCTCCTGGAGGGTTTTGGAGTCCCTGGAATCAATTTTGCCTTTAAACGATCGCACTTTTTAAAATAATTTAGGTTACAGTAGAAGAAGGACTACACAAAAGCTGACAAATATAACATTTTTTATAATTTCCTGTAATAAAAAAAGTAAACTGTCTACATTTATCAGTCACAGACTCAGCATTTTGACCTCCTTTACTTTCATCTGAGAGTCTGAGAAGTGAGAACATGTTTTATCTTCACATTCAGGCCTGGATTCTTCCTGCTGCTGTGGGAATGGGTTGGTAAAGGTTAAGAGTCTTTTGTAATCCGACGTGGTTTTGATTTGCCTTTTTGGAGCAACCTCACAAAGGAGTTCAGAGACGTTTCTCGTCTTCCAGACCTCAGCCAGCGTTCTAAAAACACGTTCAAACGTCTTCTTACAACATTCTCCTGCTTTTATTGCATGAATTATTTGTATTTTTCAGAGCACGAGGCGGCTGCTTAGAGGAGCCAGCGGTCGCTAATTGTCGAGATGAGGTTTGAGTCGTTTCGAAAGCCTTAAAAACTGCATCTGCAGCTCATTCTTACCAATAAATGTGAGCAGGTCATCAGAGCCGGGGTTAAGAGACTAAAGGTATTGAATGATTGTACTTGGAAGTCAGTAGCTTTGACTAAACCTTTGGATCCACTTTGGAAAAGTAACTCATTTTGACCCCTTTATGCACCAGAAGTGCTTCATTCTGCTGCTGCTGGTGATTTTTACACTTGTAAACAACCATAGAATACCATGTAAATAATAGTATGATGCAAAAACGATGAAAATAACAGCATGAACTGTTGTGAAGTTGTGATTTCAAGGTGGCAGGAAAACACTTTGATCAGTCCTGTTGGGTTTAATATTGGATTTAAAGGGTAATGTGGATGTGTAGTTGAACACTCAGTCTATAACATTCATCACTTGGATTTTATTTTACTCCAAAGGTTTGATAAATGTGTGCAAACAGCAGGAGTTCAGTCTCATTAGGAATACATGTATTTCAACATCCAGCTGTAATCTTTTCTGAGGAACTGTTTTAATAGCTGAGCATGTTTTTGTTCCACTCTGTTCCGTCTGCTGCTGCAAACCTCATCTGGAGGATGTTTCAGAGTAAAATATCCCCCTGCAGTTTTCCAGGGAAAGAAGACCAAGATCCAATCACTTCTATTTTTACCAGCTAATCTGGTGGATTGCCTTTATAACCTCCTCTGCGATACTTTCTGTCAGCTGCAATCCCATAAGACCTTAAAATAAACATCCTAGAGGTCACTGCCTGTTTTAGATTTCACCCCGTTTCCCCAAAAGCTTTAATAACATTTCCCAGCCTATTTTATGCTTTTATTTCTTAAGTGGTAATGTACAGCACCCACCTACTGATGACAGTAAATCCTCCAACCTACTTCTTAAAGCTCGATGCTGTTAAGGTACAAGAAAAAAAAAATCTCATTGGTGTTTCGTAAATCTGTCACACTCTCCTCTCTCTCAGTCTGTCCCCTGTCCCCCGCAGATATCTGCACGGTCTGGCAGTCAATTATATCCCCTCACCTTCAAAAAGAGCCTCACTCCATCACTGCACGGGAGGCAGCAGAGCTCCGTATCTGTATCTGATCTTTATCCTTTTCTCAGCAGCATGAAGGGTGGAGCTGTCAACTCAGGACTGCTGTTAACCAGGGAGGGGGTGTGGAAACAGCCATGAAGCACCTCAAGAACAGACTAATGTCTGATTAAGACAAATCAATGACACAGGACATCACAAGAAGCTAAATATTCTCAGGAGATCCGTAACTGCCTAGGTTAAGGAGGAGATAATACAATCGTTTTAGATGTTTTCCTCTTTACTGGCTGCTCCCAATAATTGGTTCTCCTTCCATCAGGCGGCGCTGAGCTTGTTGAACATTTCTCATCCTCTTGGCAGCATTCAGACCACAAAGAAGATTCAGACGTTGTCAGTAGTCGTACATTTATTCACTTTCCTTCTTTTATCTTTTATTCAGCTCATGAGAATGAACTAACCATCTACTCAAATTACCGTAAGTCACTAGTTAAAGTCCTGATGCCTGGTGGATCCAGGGGTGGGATTAGAGGGGCATTGGCCTCTGCTCAAAGCTGACTGGCCCCCTGACCGTTTATTTTCTGGTATCTTCTCAACTAAAACTACAAATAGGTTGCAACCTTTGTGCAAATTTGTTGTGGTAATTTAGTCACAAAATGTCCAAATTTGTTTGCAATCTATCCTCCTTTTATTAGTAATTTTGTGGTGTTTGATTAGTCAGATCAACTTATTTAGTCTCCAATTCAGGTCACAACTTAAGTTTTATTGGTCATCAACCTCTCCTAAAATTGTCTCACATTTCTTGCAGCATTGGACTCGTGGAAACTAAAATGAAAACCCTCACATGTTAAAAAAATGTTTTAAGACATGTCAGAAACTCCCCTCTGAAGGCCAGTCACATTCACAGAGTTGCAGCTCTACAGGATGGATCTTTCTCTTTAAAAGGTAGCAGACCCCTGGTGTAGACTGTGTGTGTGCACCAGCAACACATGCACAATGATAGAAGTTCAATTCAAACGGTGGTCCTGAAATGAGCAGGAAGAACTGGAGAGAGAGAACAGATTTTATTAAGGCCTAAAATCAATAACACGATATACCGAGGAGCTCACCTCGATAAATAGATGAGAACTACCCGTATGCGCAAAACCAAAAGTTGTCCACTAAATGGGGCTGTAGCAGCTTAATAGGCTTTATGCATAGAGTACTTAGTAGAACTTCCGGTTTAAAATTACCTCGCGGGACCATTTCCGGTTCCATTTGAAACGTGAAGATTTCCAGAGTTAGAGTGCATTTCCAGCTAAAGATATTGTTTATAATCAAAACGAGTAATAGTATAGTATAGTACAGTATGATATATATATTATAGCACTAAGAAATGAAGCCATCATATAAGTATCAGCGGACGGGAAGCCTCGACAGCTGAACACTGCTGTGTTCCGTTGTGTACCACATCAGCTGAATAGAATTCATCAGTCCGTTTCCACACATTTCACTGAATAAATAACTACAAAAAGGAAGGATTGTGAACTTAAGAAGAGAAAACGTGATCATTTCTAACCACACCGTGTCTGCAGTCCACACTTTGCAGCACAGTAGTCAAAGAGCCGAGTGGACGAGGCTAAAGGAGGAGGCGCGGCGCCGTTCGTGTGTTATTTCACTGGAACAACTATTCTTTTGGTGAATGAAGACTTGGTGTTTGATAACGTACAGCTAGACCAGAGAAAGTTGAAAGTTGGGAAGCAGTTGGAGCCCACGATCACGGCTATATAGATTTGTTTCACTGTTTTTTGATGATGGAAGCTACGAGCTAACGCTGTTAGCTTACCTTCAATTTCATGAATAAAGCTGATTATATACAGCTTAAAGTCCTTCACCCGCTTGCTCACAGACGTCTCTGTGTGTTTTTCAAAAATCCGGTGGACATCGTTTACCGTGATGCGCGGCAGGTCTTGAAGAAAACGGGTAAAAAAATCCATTTTGTCCAGTTTGTGTGGGAACAGCGTTGAACCGGAAGGGAGCGGCAGCCTCTATCGCAACCAGGAAGTGACCGTGCATAAACCCCATTGCTCCACAGACTTAAATTTCCTGCAAACAAAGTATTTAAGATACAATCTCTTAGATGATATTACAGACAGCTGCATCATGTGAATATTGTCACATTTGAGTTGTAATCAGGTTCTCTATAGTGTGGTTGAACTGCAGGTGGAGGACGTGTTAACTTGACTTGTTGCTAGTCTTTCTGCAGAGTTTGACTTCTGTCTTTTGTTTTCATCACATCCTCCTTGCTGAATCCATCATGTTGCCAAATGAAGCATTGAGCTTGTTGTCCACTCTCAGCTGGCTGCAGTAACCCGTGGAGCGCCGCAACACCAAGCAGAAAGCTGCTGTAAGTGGCGCGCAGCTACAATCAGCAGCGAGCAGACGAGGCCCATAGTGACACAGAGCGACGAGCCCGCTGCTTCATGTTTGAATGATTCTCCTCCATTTCCTTGTTTTTCTTCTTGTTACAAACTGGATGGGGGGAGTCATGTGACTAGCTCTGTGTCCCAGCATCCTAAAAGGACATGGACATCCACAACCTACTCGCATCTTTTCATTTTATTAAATACCTAACATACGATTATAGGCTAAATGACGTCGGTTAGAGGTATAAAATTCGGTATTCAGCAATTTTCAATTTATCGCCCAGCCCTAGATTTGATCCATACATGGATGATTAATGAATCAGAAATAAGACAAAAAATTGCACTAAATTCCTGAGGAGAAGCCTCTTCTTTTATTTCAATTAGTTTAAAATAAACAGCTGATTATCGCCACCTATTGGACTGGAGTGTAAAACTGTAGATACTCTAAAAATGTTTAATTTCACAAAAAAGTTCAATATTTTTGGTCACTGATTTCAGAAAATGAAACTCATATTATATAGATTCCATATTTCAAGCCTAATTTTCTTATAGTTTTGATGAATATGGCTTACTGATGATGAAAACCCAAAATTGAGTGTCTCGTAAAATTTGAATATTACATAAAATCAATTACTGGTAAAAAGAATATTTTAAACAGAAATTTCCGATTTCTGCAAAGTTCATCAATGACCTTCTGGACATCTGTTGAGTTAGCGGTTCTTCTCATGACTGTGTAGCTACTGACCCATGAGAGACCATTTAAAGGTTCAGGAACCCTCTGCAGGTGTTTTGAGTTAATTAGCCGAGTAAGGTGTGACACCTTGAGTTCCCATTATTTAACTTTTTCTACAATATTTTCTGAGACACTGAATTTGAGGGTTTTATTATCTGTAAGTTACGATCACTAAAACACACCTCAGATCATGTTTTTCAGGTTTTTACTCCTGATGATTCACGTAGTTCTTACGTTGCTGCTGCACGTTTAGTTTTTCTAAAACATTTATCTGTATTTAGTTATTTGATGTCTAAAAACCACCATGATTATGTGAGGGAGGGACTTCCAGTGACATCTCCAAGGTGCAGACTGGTTCCAAAAATACAACATGGCAGCATCCATAAACAGGACATTTAGGCTTCACTCTTAACAAAAACATAATGCAGAGATAACAACGGCCTATTTTTATACTATGACTCCAAAACGGTACATACACATGATGTTTGCATACACAAACAGGACAGCATTTTAAAATCTTAGAAATAAAATAGTTTTAACAACTTTTTTCACAACTTTACAGATGCTGTTTTTATTCCTTTAATTTCTAGAAGATATACTGAAAAAAATCCTAACTTGAATGTTTATTAAAAGATATTTAAAATCAATAAATGAGTATAAAAGCAGCTGTTTGAAATGAACAGGAAGGCAGATGAAGCTGCAGGGAGAATCCACCCAGCAGGACGCTGATCCATCACACAGTCCACTAACGTTCCATTGTAAGTCTTAAATACCCTCTATGCTAACGGCGCACACACTCAGCTTCTCTTTTTCTAAACGCACCACCAACATGGCACCTGATTGGAAAAAATACTCAAGGCTCAAAATGTGTCTTTTCTTATTATTTTACTTTTCACCATAAAGTGAGTTGTTCTGAAGGCTTCTGCCCTTTAGTTCAACCTGTTAGTGGAACTCAGAGCTCATGATTGCCTCTGGCTCTGTACCTGCAGATCAATCGCTGTCATTTCTCTCGGACTTATCCACGGTAATCCCGTCTGTCTGCTGGCTTCCGTTACTGAGCACATGCTTCTTTAGGAGGTCCAGTTTGTCACCAGCTAGAGCTTCTCTCAGTGCGTTAAAGAAGCTCTGATAGTGGCTTGTGTTGTGAATCATGAGCAGGACTCCAGCCAGCAGCTCATTGGTCACCAGCAGGTGGTGCACGTACGCCCTCTGGTGGTTCTTACAGCAGTAGCAGCCACACCCCTCCACCAGAGGTCTGAAGTCGTCCTGATACCTGGACACAAGTTCAAGCAAAGTTTGAGTCGACTTCCGGAGCAGCCGCTGTAAATGTAAATCAAACACATGAAAGCGGAGATTCTGCGAGAGCGGCTGCTTCAGAAAGCCCCCGTGGGGTCTCGACGAATCCTGTAACAAACCTTTTGTCTTTGAGATTCATTTCAAAGCATGTCATTTGTGTTTGATCATCACAATTAAGATCTCCATTCGGCTGCGTCTCCCCTGCTGCGTGCTTCTCTTCATCCAGAGCTGCCAAAACAGACGTGCACCTCATTAATTCCAACACAAACCATTCAACCCATAATCTCATCCTCTGACAGGAAACAAGTCCCCGCAGACAGAAGCAGCAGCCAAAAAAAATCAAACACCAATTATACCTTAACCCTCAGTAATCCCCGCTGCGCTTCTCATTTTCTTCCCTACTAAAATATAAATTCTTACTTGCTACGCTGAGAATACTAACATCTGTTTCACACAGATGGGTGTTCCCTTCATACTGACTTAATTTCATAAGAAGAAAAAAGAAGAGCTGTTCATGTTTACTGACTGAAAAAGTGTGAAAAGGAGACGAAAAGAAGGTCCACAGTGATATAGAGATTACACATGGAGATTAAAAGGCAACAGAGGTGTAAAATAGGTTTAGTGGAGGCTGGAATAAGTCGAGCAGCAAGCAACAAACTTTAGACAAAGCAGAAAAAGCCTGTATAATGGGGTTTGTATGCTGTGTAGAGCTGGAGAGGCGATAAGCTTGAGAAGAAAACAGGAGAAAATGAGGCCAGAGATAGCAAAATGCAAAGCAGGGAGACGTAACGGAGCTGGAGATAAGTTTTAGCATCACAAAGACAAGAAACACAAAGCAACATAAAGAAACCAAAAGGAAAGAAAAGGAAGTTTGAAGGCTAATAAAAAAACTGATAAATGGAGAGTAAGACTTTATGTTTCTGAGACTTAGAGCAGAGATGTGTTTAAGGTGCTTTTTGATGCATATTGGCAAGAACAAAACAAAATGTACTTAATTTATTTTAATTTATTGGTGGATTGGATCTGAACAAATAAATAATTCCACTCAATTACTGTCAGAGACTTATCAAATTTGTAGATCCTATAAATAAAAATGCTAATGCTGCAGAAAAAGACATCAACAAACAGGAATGTGTACTATTTATTAAACTAATCAGCTAAGATAACCGACTCATCGTTATTTAAAAAATGAAGTCCTGTTTTGAAGTGCAAGTAGTGAGTCTATATTACACTTAAGCAGCTATCTGGAGCATTTTTCTCTGTATCAAAGTTTTCTAAATGTTTTAAATGATATTTCAGGTCTAAACTATGATCTATGGGTTGAGTTCCACAACATCTGTCATTCTGATGAAGACCCTCCTTCCTCCTAGACCCCTTAGAATTATTTCTGAATGGTGAACTTTTTCAGCCAATAAAATTCAAATTTCTGAATTGTCGGCTGTCAGTCAACGTGCACGCGCTTTGCACAAATCTAGAGGTGGGGGCTGCGGGCACCCAGGACTCTTCATGTCTCTGTGTACATGTCGGCTCATGGAGGAGTCAGAGCTAATTTCTACTAAAAGTTATCCATTCCCCAGCTACTGAAGGCTTTATTTTTATTTTTAAACATTTCTACACACAGAATGGCAAGGCTTGCCAAGGACACACGTTTATTTTGGTCGGGAACTCATTCTGAATCATTTCCAGATTCTTCAGCTGCAGGGCTGGAGCTCACTGCTCAGAGCCACGTATCAGAAGCACAGCAGAGACAGACTGGGGTCAGAGCCTCGTACAGTGAGAGAACATGATTTGTGAGCTGTGAATGATTGAACTTTGCAATGTAATCGTAGTTTGAGCAGAAGCTGCTCCCTTTCTGCCCGACTAGAGACCGGAGTGACGTGCGCGCGTGTCGAGGTGGGGCTATAGAAACCGAGAGGGGGGAGAATGAATGTTTTGGGAGGGGCTGTGTGGTACGTTGGTGTTAAAACATGCTCTCTTGCTGAAATGCTCCACATTGCTGCTTTAAGGGTTTAAAAATATAAAAACTAATATAAATTAGCTGCTTTGTGTTTCAGTTTTTGACATCAATAATAACCAGACACAGGAACATAAATGTAACTTTAAACCAAAATGAAACAGAACAGCCCCCTAGTGGCTGGATGCAGTATACGTTTTAATTATCTAGTATTTTCTACAAGATCTTTATTGAACTGTTTACTAGATAATAATGATTCTATATTATATACATAACAAAAATATATTAAAACCGCCTGCAGAACATTAAATCCTCCTGATACAAACTAATTCCGTTTCATTTTTCTTGGGGAAAACATTTATTTATTCTTGCCATCATGCATTAAAAAACATTGAATGCAAATCTTAGTCTGAAAATGTATTTGTCCTTATAGAGTCTAGTCCTGCCCCTCCATGTAAACAAATGGGGCCTTTTATTAGCTAAAAAAAATACAAATACATCTCAGATACATTTTTAGGTGTTGACTTCTGTTAATAGTTCTTACTTTGCTTTTTTTTTTTTTTTTTAACCAGATTTAGCTGTATTTAGTTATTTCATGCTTAAAAAAACATCATGATTGCGAGCAGGTGAGACTTTGAGCACAGACTGGTTCCAAAAATAAACCCTAGCACCACCTGGAAACCGAGGCTTCACTTTCCAACTATTTAAGTCCTGTTTTATTCACATTATTTGTACAACACAGTCATCAAAAATCTCATTTAAATATTCCTATTTAAAGGGAGTGTAGCCCGTTTCATTCCCTCCATGTTCCCTAAACATCTGATGAGCAGACAACGAACCCAACACACCAGACGGTTTATTACACAGAACCATCTGGGAAGCAAAAAGCAAAAACTGTTTGCTTGGCAGATTTTTATACATTTATTCATATTTAATGCAACATTTATCACTATCATAAGCAAACTTCAACCGTTCAGCTCGATGGAGCATGAGCCAGTCAGTTAACAGGATCATAAGAACTGTTTTCTCCAAACTTGAGTATTTTGGCTTCAAATGATCATCATGGATCCTGTTGAGATGGATTTTCTCATAAATCTGGCAAAGTAAGAGTATGAGCAGATGTTTGTTTGTAACAGCATCCCATTAAAGCAGGCTTTTAAACATAATGACCATTAAAGTCACAGGATGCTGTTGGTAAACGCTGTCTGATTGTGTCACTGATGATAAATGATATGAGGAGGGAAGCAGAGCTAACAGAGGCAGATGCTTACTTTAATCTAATCACTAACTACAGAGTGTGTGGGTAATAAAAGCAGCAGTTCTTATAGTTTTACACACATTTCAGAATAATGCTTCCCAGAATTACAAGATCCATTTTAAAACCACATAAACTTTACTTAATTATTCCAATTAATCACATTACTTTTTAATTCCAGCCTCCATCAGTATAAAAACATTTTAATCAAGACGAAGCAGTCATATTTCCATGTAATATATTTATAAATGCAGCATTTGGTTTTCTAAGATTCTTCAATTTGCTCTCACCTCGAGGCTACAGTTAAATTACAAAATTATTGACTATAATTTTACCACCATCTAAAAGCACAGATTTTTTTTCCTCTAAGTTACACATTTAGGGAGTAAGACGCCGTTATTATTCAACCCTGCATGTCCTCTAAGAGCTGGAAAAAAAAAGTAAAAGGAGTGGGACTCAGGAATACCTGCAAATGCCAAGAGGAAGGAAGTAGAGGGTAAACGAGTATCAAACATGTCAGAGGGGTCTTAACTGGAGGAGTGAGGGTGTTGACATCCTTCCCGAGGGGGCCCGTAATTGGCTGAGAGGGGAATTACACGTTCCCCTGGGGTTCGACACCATCGCTGCTCTCACCTCCACTGAACTCCATTATGCTCCCAGTGCAGAATCGATTAGAGCGCTCTGACACCAGATGCTCCTAGATGCCAAACTTCAGCCTGTCAGAGGAGTTTAACACAACTTTTTAATTAACCGCAAAGTTGACGCGCAGGACGAGTTCCCTCACCGAGGACAATAGCCAGGGTGACGGGGCCGCGCCTAATCGTTACCTAGCTGAATCTGCTAAAAGATACGATATTGATTTGAAATCACCTGCTAGATTTCTCTTTATCCAATTATCACACACACACAGAGACCAAAGCCTGCATAATTTGATTGGTCATTACACTCATGTTTGATGTTAATGGCTCCTCTCCAGGGTGATGCGAGCACTACATCCACGAGTTTCCTAATCGTTGTGAGAAAACGGTCCCTCGTTGCTGTCGGACATGTTCGTGAAGCTAAACTAAGACGTGTTCCTGTAACGACAGCACACCGCTGGGTCTTTAAACCAAATCGCTTCCATCTAATTGAACGCGCTGTAATTCCCCTAGCAGCAGCTTGAGATGAACACTTCTCTAAGTTTGTGTAAAAATCAGGAGCAATAACGCCGCGCTGTAAAACTCAACGCCAGAGGCTCATCCCGCGGAAAATTACCAAACGCTGCGAGGTTCATTATTTAATCATGAGTTCGGTTTAATCAGTTAAACGCAACTCTGTGCAATTAATAAGATCAAAGCTGGTGTTTTCTAATAAAACTTCTCTGTAGGTCTCAGCAGATTTCCTCACGCTGCAGTCTTGTCTCAGCCATATCTCTTTTATGAGCAGAAAAAGTGCTAAATAAATTATTTTATGCAAGAGGATTTAATTTTCCCATGACATTCACGTCCCATTATGGGGTCATTATAATCCAAGAAAACACCCCATATGCAAACTTCTAAAATGACGCTGATTTCTGTTTGCTCCAGGCATTTTTTATTCAGCAAGCTCCTGAAGTAAAATGCCAGCATTTTCTATCTGTTGAGGCTTTTTCTTTTATTGCAACGTCATTAAAATGCCATTTTGAGGCTTTGGGCAAGGTAGCTTTACCTGAAAAGGTCATTTGCTTGTACAGATGCAAATGCTGTCAAATTTAAAACATATGTGGAGTCAGAAAGGAGTGACAGCTATAGATTGCTGCATAATGAGAACAAGAAGTTGGTTTTATGTAAAATATTTAAAGTGAAATGGATGAAACTGAGTTTAAAAGAAGAAAATGATGTAAATGTTAAAGCAGGAGGAAAAGTAAAACTTGATTAATAATTAGCAAGTTTTAACTTCAAAATAATGCAAATTTTAAAAAATGAAGTTAAATTAAATGAGAAGCAGTATTTAAAATTAAGAGGTATTTTTCTCTGATAACAGGATTTAGATTTTGCTCATTTCTTTTGAAGAAGCTATTCACCACACCTGTTGGGGGCGCTCCACCTGCACGCTCTGGGTCTGGTGAGATGTTGAAGCTGAAACAGAGAGCGCAGCCTCGTTCCGTCACCTGGAACGGGAAAAAACCCTCAAACAGATCCACGCCGGCCTCCACGAACTCCAGCACCTCATCAGGTCGACCTACACCCTGCAGCAATCTGAGACACACACAGACACACAGTCAACAAACATACTCACAAACAGCAGGAAGCATTAAACTTTAATGCAACATGTCTGCAACACAAACACCTGCTCCTCAACACAACATGAACTCCTGAGTGTTTGGGCTTTCTGCTAACTGACCGCCTCTGAAACTCTCTGCCTGCAGGCATCAAGGTCAAGCCCAATTTAGCTTTCGATAATGACTCCAATTCATTCTCTGGCTGGAAGCTTCAACCTCCTTCCAGGTAGGAGAAGCAGCAGGGAGAATGGCCCACAGCGTTAGAGATCAGCCAAATAAGCAATGCTCACGGCGAGCTCCCGGTAACAGATTACTGCTCCTCGCAGCTCCACTGCAACACTCAGCTCCTCCACCAGCTCCAGGAGAGGAGAGGAGACTGCATCCAAACAGGAAGTCTGAAACATGTTCCACATGAAGTTTGTCCTTGTGCTTGTAAAAACTCGAGATATGAGAATATATTCAAAGGAATCTAATTTTTATTCATATAATATCACTTCCACTGGATCAAAAAATGGCTTAAATTATATCATGTCTAAAGTTCTGATTTATCACAGTGTTTATCTGGGTGCACATCAGCTTTTATCTGCTGACTCGTGGTTGATTTATGGTTGTATATTTGCATCCGTAGCTCTCTGACCTTGCAGAGTGATGGATTTTTGGAACCAAAGCGGAGGCTGTGGAGAGGAGCTAACAGCACGTAGCCTCTCGATGTATTGAACCACACTCTGCAGCTCCTAGAGCAGCCAGGCAACATTCAGATAACTCAAACTAAAACTTTCTGCTCTAATTTAGGAAATCTAGTTCTAGGACCTTTATGAACAAAGTTTTCAACAGAGCATATACAGTAGGTTACTAAAAATATACAACACTAAAAATTAGAGATTTACAAAAAATGTGTCACATTTTCTTGACTTGAGGACATACCTGTCTGTTTATGTCACCACCGACTTAAAAACTCAAAAGAAACACAACAATGTCTTTAGCCCCCCCTTCCTCCCCGGGTTTGAAAATATATTATTCAGAGACTGCTTCTTACTTTCTGAGGGAAAGTATGTCACATCCTCAGCTGAGTGTTGTGAAATAATAATAATGCTGCCTCATCTCCATCTCCCAGCAACTTTAATTTAAAAACCAACTAACTCCTAAAGTCCAAATATACTTTCTGCTACTGCTTTTTTCTCTTCTCTAAAAACCAAACTCATATTAAATGTATTTGTAACTTTACTTAGAAAGCTGAGAAATTGAGTAACTTTGTAGTCCAAATCCACAAAAAAGTTAGAGTCTTTTCTGGGTACAAATTAGGCTTTGCACCGCGGTCTAATTCACAAAGTCCTCACATACAGTACAAACATTTGCACCTTAATCTGTGCTGCAAAGCAAACAGCGTCTAGCTGATCTAGTGCTATATACTTAAGTTTTAATGAGAATTTATTCATGCATTAAAAAAACATGTTTATGTAAATTCCCACTGTGGCTAAAGGCATCTAATTCTCAAATACCTGATGATTAAAACACATGTTTAGTGTGAAATATTTACTGTCTCCCATGAGCTGGCAATGTTTTAGTCCTAGGAAATGAATGAAAACCCAAAATAAACTGTTGCCTTCACAAAAAATGGGGCAGGCATGTCAGGAAAAAGGAAGAGTCTCTTCCAGCGTCTCTTCCAGCAATGAGTGTCAGACATTGTTGAAAAGTCGTAACATCCAGCTGCTGCTGTTTTAGAACGAGAATATAAAACCGTGTGATTTTATAACCATCAGCAGACAGCGAGTCACATCCAGAGCTTAACAAATCAAACCCAATAATCATCATCTTGTGAGATGATTACAGAGACCCCCTGGTCTCCAGCAGTGCTGTGAGAGGAGAGAAGACAGCTTGCACCAGATTGAAACCTGGAGTTCACTGAGAAAAAAAAACATGTTTTCCTGTTTGTGACTGAAGTCTATTGTTAGATAGTGCTACTGCGTTCAGACGCATAAGAGTTCAAAGAGCTCAAACCTGCTGAACTTCAGGAGCATGTTTGTGACGATATAATTAACTGCTTTGTGAGTCTGATCCTGAGAGGGGTCAGAGAGCAGGCGCAAAATCTACATTCTTAGTAAATCTGAGTCTGTGTACAGTTTATGTTGGGGGGGTTTTTCAGCTTTTTTGTATAAAACTCGTTTGATGAAATGAAATGATAAGAAACAACCATCTGTCTAAATTAAAGTATTCAACCATTGAGGGGAAGTCTGCTGGATTACAGGGGAAAAACTAACTAATCACTTGGTTTATCTCACAAAATCTCAAGCAGCAGGCAGACCTGGGTTTGTCTTCGGGCAGCTCCTTGGTCACAGCGCTGATGAGTTGGGTCCTCAGGGTCGGATCCATGGCACCGCTCTGGAAGCCGTCCAGACAGAATCCTGCCACGGGCCTTTTGGCCGTCTCCCTGGCCGAGCGCACCCTCTCCTCCAGGATGTCTCCTCCCTCCACCACACCGAACACACAGACTCCGTCTAATTCCTGGGCAGGAAACAGAAACACTGGTGATTAAGATCTGAGGGGGAAAAAACTCTTAAAGGATTGAGAGGAAAAGTCAGTGGGGGAAATAGGATAAAAATCTGTATTTTTACAACTAAATATGATGCATGACAACAAGGTCTGCAGTGGGGAACAAAATTAATAAATAAAAGGTTTAACTCTGCCAGACTCCATTTGGATTCTGATTACTCAACAAGCACGAGGAGGACGGACTCACCGGGGGGTTCGGGGAGGAAACTTGGCAGCAATCACACAGCTGACTGGGTAAAAGGTTGATAAGGAATTACCTGCAGTACTCTGTCACTTCTCTTTGCGCTACATGATTTCTCACTTTATTGTGTCAAGGAACATTTGGTTTGCAGTCAGGCAGTAAGAAAATACAGAACATAACTGCAGCATGAGATAAAGATGATGAAAAACACAAAGAACCACATAAAATCTGCTATAAAACGCATAAAGTCACTTGTGTGAATAATAGACTAATAAACTATAAAAAAGTCTAGATTTTCTCAGGAACAACTGCAACAAGAAGAGATGATTCAAGCTATTATGATTTATTTTAATTCTTCTGATGAAAATAATCGCAATTAAAATAAAGAACAATATATCATTTACCTAATGGTGCTAATATTTTCACCTGAAGCCTGCTGTTTTTCCTGCCGTAACACAGCTGCTGCTGTTGTGCATGAACGACTCCACAAATTAGAGTTCACTCACTGCCAGAAAATGTGTGTGTCCTTAGCACCTGTGTGTACCTGTGATTTCTGGTGCAGCAGCAGGCACTCGTCCAAATGAGCCAGGGTCCGATCCACAGACTTTCTAATCCTTTTGCGAGACGTGTTGACCTGCCGGGTCTCTCCGTCGGACATGCTCTGGTACCAGTCCGGCTGCACCGTCTTCTGGAGAGCCATGAACTTTGCCACCGACAGCTCGATCCGCCCACCGCTGCCCCACACGGACACAGTCTAATAACGCACATTTAAATTCAGGGCTTAATTTGGTTACTTTTGCTGCCCCTCTCTGGGGGGTTTATCATACCAAGAGATAAAATGTGCCTGCAACTTCAACCAAAAGTGGCAGATGAGGAAGAAAACTAAACTTTCAGGTAGTTTCTGGGCATCTCACCTTATTAGTGGTGTAGCCTGTTGGGCAAAGAGATGCAGGGTCGTGAAGTGAGCAGAACAACACTGTATCATGAAGCCCTGAAAAACAGAAGTCACTCCATGAGAACGAACCTGAAAACCCCAACAGTCGAGCATAAAGCAAGTTAACGGAGCAAAATGCTTAACTGCTGCATGTTAATGTGACGATGCGTAAACTTTATCAGCAAACCCAGCTGCTGCGAAAGATCAGAAGGTGAGAAAACAAAAGACCTAATTATTTCCACTTCTTAAGCCACTGCTCTTCCTTTCTGGGGCTTTAGAGACAACACTGTGGTAATCCCTGACACTTTACACAATGTGATGCTACATTTATTACATTATTATTTTAAATTTGGTCTCTAAAGGCTGAGTAAAGCTTAGCACTACAGCTAATGTTGAACAGCAAAGCTAAATGAAGGGGATTTTGGAGCAAAAACACTTTGGTTTAAGCTCACAAAGCTAATGAACTTCTCAATATTTAATTCAAAGTGTTGATTATTTAGAAGCACAAATTGCAGTTAAGCCTAAAGTTGTCTGAACAGCAATGATTGAAAGATGTTTAAAAAAAATACTAATTTAAAAAAGTTAATTGACAACTAAACTGAATAAAACATTAACAAGATTCACTGGAAACAGTTCAGTAAGGAGATTGTTGGTTTGATTCTTGTATCTTTCTGGGTTTTGACCTGAACAAGATTTATTTACATGCTTATAATAAACAGAAATAAACCAACGTTCATGCAGGCAGAATAAAACTGACAGAAAATAGATTTTATGAGCAAAACAACAGTGTGTGCATGTTTTAAAATGTAGTATATCAAACCTGATGTTTGATAAGTATTGTGTATGTATTCCAATACAAAATGAACTGTGTGCAACTTTTTGTAGGTCTTGTATTTAAACACAACAATGTGAAAGCTGTTTTGAAGCATGATGACTAAAAAATGATAACATGTACTTGTGTTTAGTCAAATTTGGCTTTAGACATGAAACTCTAAACTTTCACAACAGGTTCAGTAAATGCAGCGTTCCTTGACTTGTTTTTTCCTGTTTAAATTAAGAAGAAGAAGAAAAAAGTTTTCTGCTGATTGTGTCAAAAGTCTGGAAATCAGTCAAAGAATTTAAACACTGCGAAACCGTCTGAATGCTAATCTAATTTAACTGAATGCAAATCAGAAAATGTTCAATCTAGATACACGAACCTCGGGACTAGATGATTTGATATATCAGTGTTATTAGATGGTTATGATTTGTATAATGCCTTAAGTAGTAGATATTTTGATGAATTTTTGGTCTGTGGATTTGTTGTTCTCGTGAACTCTAAATGTTTTATCTTGTATACAGTGCTGTGAGAAGTATTTTCCCCCTTACAGATTTTTTTTCTTTATTTGCTTACTTTCCACACTGAAATGTTTCAGATCTCGCCCTCGCCCCTCATCTCTGCTAAACAACAAGAATACAACGACACGTCTCACATTTTGGTCTCCCAAAGACTTTGAGGAAAATATTCTGTGGACTGACAAGACAAATGTGAAACTTTCTTGAAGGTGTGTCCCGTTCCATTTGGAGTAAAACTAACTCTGTATTTCAGAAAAACATCAAGCCAACAGTCAGACATGGTGGAGGTAGTGTGATGGTCTGGGGCTGCTTTGCTGCTTCTGGACCTGGATGACTTGCTGGAATTGATGGGACCATGAATTCTACTGTTTACCAGAAAATCCTGAAGGTAAATGCCTGACCTTTGACCTTAAACAGGCTGTTCGTGTTGTAAAACCCTGAATTGAAACAGTCCTGTAAAGAAGAATAGGACAAAATTCCTCCACAGTAACATGAGACTCATACTAGTTATTATCACACACACACTTTGTATAATTGTTGGCACCAGGAGTGTTATAATCAGCCAGTTTAGGGGACAAAAACCTTTTCACACAGGGTTAGAGTGGTGTGGATAGTTTTTTTCACTTTAAACTTTAAATCATCATTAGAAAACTGGATTTTGGATTTACTCAGGTTATCTTTGTTTGATTTTTTGTGACATGTGAGCAAAAAGAATAAAATTTGTTAGGGGAAAATAGTTTTTCACAGCACTGTAAGTAGCGTGTTGTAATTTATTGCCGTTTTCAATTGTTTAGCCATGGAACTCTCAGTAATGAGATTTTGACTCTAAATGACTGTAAAATACAAAGAATCCAATTAATGTCCCAAAATGAATACCTGGTACAGAAGAAGGCAGAAACATGAAATAACTGTGCATATTTGTACCTGCAAACTTCTTTAATCCACCTTTAAACTCTTCCAAAACTTCTAGGTGCTCTGCTCTGGGGAGAGAGGCAAACTTATTTAGGATGTGTGTGTGTGTGTGTGTGTGTGTGTGTGTGTGTGTGTGTGTGTGTGTGTGTGTGTGTGTGTGTGTGTGTGTGTGTGTGTGTGTGTGTGTGTGTGTGTGTGTGTGTGTGTGTGTGTGTGTGTGTGTGTGTGTGTGTGTGTGTGTGTGTGTGTGTGTGTGTGTGTGTGTGATGGTTTTAACTTACATGTTGGACAAAGTGACCTGAGTGACAGAGGAGAGGTTGCTGATGGTGTGCAGCGTGTCCTGGGTGAGGTGGGGGACTGTGCCAAAGTGGGTGTACAGCAGACACCCCGGGACATCCAACGAGTGCTGCCCCGTCCTCCCGAGCCCCTTCAGCACACCCAAACGAGCCGTCCCCTGAACCACCCGGGACAGCTCCAGATGCATCCTGCTGCCAGCAATACCAACAGCTCCAGAAAGAATATCTAAAGCAAACTAAACGAAACACACTAATCGATCTGAGAAGTTACACGAGGACTATTTAGCCACCTAGCCGGTTAGCTTGTTACGGCGTCAATTTAACCAGTTCCAGATGGTTATTACCACTGAGTCGTTGGGAGGAAACTCGTCTTTACATTTTACCGCATCTTCATTTATATTTTCTTCCTGTACGGGTATCTTTCTGAAGCTCAGCGGTGCTCATGCTTCGAATGAACTACAAGTCGCGGGAAAGTGACGTCATCAACAGCGACGGCAGTGGTGACAAAAAGGAAAATAATCGCTGAAGCTCTTTTCCTTTCCGAAAATTAACATACTAGTTTATTGTTTAGTAGTTTATAAAACTACAACATTTTTTCTTACCTGCTTTTAGGCTTTTAGTAATGCGTTTTCTCGAGGAGGCAAACAGAGTTGTTATGGTTACTCTTCAGTCTACTGGGACACGTAGTTCCGAGAGTCTTAATTTATGCGAATGTGTTTAGTTAGTTTCCTACATTACCCACAATTCTTTACGATCCAACACTACGGCAGTTCGTCTTACATCTCCTGAGTTTTCTATTGTAAAATTTGAACCAATTTGACAGTTTTATTGAAAATAGTGACTTAATTTTCAACCTATGTTGTTAGGAAATCGAAAAATATTCGATTTAGACAATATTTAGACATTCGTTATGTTACTGTAGATGTTTTTTAAAGCGGCGATGGCATCCTCGGGCCACAATTCTCACCTGTTCAGGTGGAAAAGGCTCGTCTCTGACAAGGTAAGTATGAAACACTACTAACACTTTGATCATTAATTGTCAAAGTGGTGGTATATATTTTGTAAAAGTTGGTTCTGATCAACTCTGGCAGGAAATTTCTTACTGAGAAACATAAACCCAATATAGTTTTCTGAAGGCTTTTTTCTCCCAGCATTATCAGATCCCATAGAAAGAGGCAATACAACAAAATCATTTTTTGTAAATGAAAGGGAAGCACATGGTGACACTTCAGTATTCATGGACTTGTGGCTTTTGCTTTTTGCTAAGGAATGATCAAATATCATCCAGGTTTCTGTCAGATCTGCTTGCAGCTGTACACATCTTGACACTGAGATAGCTGCTGGTAAAGAACTGGCTTTTTGAAGTCTGGGAAATGATTTTTGGGGGTAATCTGAGAGTTTAAAGCCAGGCTTTCCTGTGAAATAAACAGCAGACATCATCTCCCATCCCTTTATTTGCACACTACATCAGCAGCTCAGGGTGAGTTGTGTGGGAATTTTCAAAAGGGTAGAAGTGGCCACATGTTCATGCCTTTAAAACAGTGTAATCCTTCACCTAATTTTATTTTTATTTTACAAACAGGCATCTGTGAAGAATGATGACATTGATCATTGGAGAAAGGTGTGAGGATCCTGTCTTGATTTGAAACATTTTAATGTCTCATGGTTGATTTTTGTCAATTCTTTTAGTAAAAGTAATTTTGATACATTTTTCAGGCATTTATTTCTTTGCCCTTTTCCTTGTCTTCAGCGAGTGGAGAAGGCATCTGAGTTTGCTGTATCTGAAGTCTTCTCCCATAAGAAACCGTATTCAGGAACCAGTAGACTAGCTGTAACTTTGCAAAGCTCCGACCAGTTAAGAGATCATGACAATGCTTACAGTGAAGGTAGGTCAGCCCAAATATATAATTTTAAAAAATCATTTCTGATATAAAAAGACTGGTTGAAAGTATGAAAGCCTTTGTTTACATCATCAACATAATTCCATAGCATTGTAAAATAGATAAGAGAACCCACAGAGAAATGTTGGATAAAAATACATGTATTATATATAACATACATTTTGATTGATTTTTTTTAAAAAATTTACAAGCATAAGTTATATATAAATATTTTTATAATTTATATTCTATTAATACAGTCACCTGTTTGAATTGACATACCGTTTGGATCACTCAAATATTGTAGAAAATGTCAAAAAGAGAATTTTGTGAACTGGATTCACAAATCCTCAACCATCATTACTTTATGGTTTGTTGTTTTTTGCAGCTCAGGCTCTTCTTGGGGACTGGTTGGGCAGTAAGTTGCGTTTGGAGCTGGAGATGGACGATGAAGATGACCTGAGGAGCTCCGTGGAAAAGATGCAACCTGCTGCTTCAGCTTCTGCCCATCCTGTTGCCCCCAGCTACAACAATTTTGATGGTACAGAAATTCTTTCTCTGGAGCTGAAGATTATGGTTTTATTCAGACAAAACCTGTTTAGATAGAATTGTGATGGCCATAATGGTCTACTGCTCTCAGCTTTAAAAGAAAAGACTTAACAGCAGCTTATTTGTAGGAGTTTTCACGAGTTTTACAGCAAGAGACTAACCATCTTAACCAAGTGAATACGTTTTCATACACCAGAAGCTGTTAGAATTTCATTTATAATTAAAACCTTGTGTTGCAAAATGAAAAATCAATCACATCCATTAAAAGTACATAATTGATGGACGATACCCATAGATATGTATAACTGCCTGGCTGAAGAAGAAGAGCAGTCTGCTGTTAACGGCTTCCTACAAGATCTAATGAAGCAGGAGCTGCTAGATTCTGGGATGATGGAGGAGCTCTCGCTCGATGATCGAGAAATCAGGAAGAAGTTCAGGAACCCGATTGTCACCATGGAAGCACGGCATCAACAGGTACGTGACCAACAGGCTGCATTAAGAACGTAGACGCTGTGAGTCGATTAACTCAAACTGTTACTGTTGGAGGTGAGGGAGAACAGGGCGCGGTGGGAGGCTGAAAGAAAGAGGCAGCAGAGGGAGAAGGAGGCTCAGCGAGAGGCCAGAAAGGAGGCGAAGAGGAGGGAGCGGGAGGAGGAGATGAAGAAGAAGCAGGAGGAACGTAGGCAGGAGGAGATGGTTCAGCAGGAGGTGATGAAACTACGGTGTCAGATGGAGGAGAGGAGAGGACTGGAACGGCTGGTTCGACGGAGGTGAATTATTCACAGCAAAGTCATTCTCTGTCCTCTATCTGATTGGACGGTTTGTAATCAAATCTGATAGGCTCCTCCCTCCTCCACAGTGAGGATGTGGTTGAGAAAGCCTGACTGTGTGCTAATCATTCATTTTAATACAAATACACCTTAATATATTTTGATGTGAAAGAATAAAATAATAACGGCCTCAAACACTGACAGGTAACATCTTGTTTTAGAGATTTATTAAAACTATCGTAGTGTCACATTTATAAAACACATGTTGAGAAAATATATTGTTTTCTCTGTAGCTCTTTTTATTTAGTAAAATCATTTTAATTGAGAGATAGTGTTTTATTGTGTGTTTTGGAATTACACTCATTTATAAGTTGTTTTTTTTTCTCTTGCAGCCACCATATTCATATTTGGCAAAAATTGATCTGATATTAATTTCTTAGAAATCCAAAAAGTATATAGATGATAAAAAATGAAAAATCCATGCCATCAAAATGACATAGATCAGATTCATGTTGTCCAGTGGTCTGGCTGAAGGTGATTCATCTGGAAAATTTTGGGGCAGTTCTTCTTTAGACTTCCTAGACTATGATTTATCTGCATGTTTGTCTCACAGAGAAAGAGAAAAAGAAGTGCAGAAGGAAGTCAGGAGTGTTCGGTCAATCCCAACACTTCCCACAATGCAACAGCAGCTGCAGGAATCTGATCGACTACATCGGGAGCAGAAGGTTCAAACGATGGTTCACGTGAACAATCTCAAGGTAGGTGATGCGTTGATGCTGCACTCGTGTTTTCATACAAGCGTTGCTTATATTAATGCATTTGTGTGTGTTTTAGTGTCTTCACAGCCATTTTTCTGGATGGTACTCGGTGGTGATGGACAAAAGGTTACGTCTGGGTAAGGCAGTGGCTCTCTGTGATTGGAGGAGGCAGCTGAGAGCATGGCGAGCTTGGCGGTCTCTGGTGTGGGCAGAGAGACGGCAGCGAGAGGTGGCAAGAACCGAGGAGGCACTGAGAATAGAAAACAGGCAAAAATAAAAACAAACAAAATATTCTATAATGAATCTCCTGACCTGTAAACATGTGATTGCTTCTGGTTACTCCTCCAGACAAATGCAGCTGGCTGCAGAAAGTGACCGGAGGCGGTTGTTACGGCGATGTCTGAATGAGTGGCAGCTTTGTTGCCGGATGGAGAAAGCTCATCGGGAGCTTTTGGCTCAACAACAGGAGACCAAACAAAAGATGGCTGCTCTCCTCGCTGCTGTGTCTGAAGGAAAACTCAAGGGTGCAGAAACTCCTGGAGATCAGCTGAAAACTGACCCAACAGAGCCTCCGAACCAATTAGAGGAGGTGAGGGACGTCCCTATACATACCCACCAACAAAACTTTAATAACGTCTTCATGGAAAATAAACCTTTAAATAAATAAAGTGGCTGAATGGTCACAGCCATGACTAAAAATATCAGCTCCCATCACTGACAAGTCATGCTGAGGGGCTTTGCTGAGGCAGGAATTATGTTTTGGAAAGTAAATAAAATAACAGTCATCCCCTCTAACCCCTCCACTAGCATGGGACAACATGAACTTTTCAGTGTGTCAGTAAGAAGGAAAACATTTCAGCTGTAATATTTACAACTCTGGAGAAAAGACGTGAAAGAAGAGGAAGAAGAGGGCAGAGAGCATGTGGAAAGTTTTCTACACAGAAACAGGAGAAGTAGTCAGTCTGTAACTTTATATTTTGTCATTGTCCTGCTTTGCTTCCCCGTTATTCCCATCGGGCTCTATTATTACTCTTTAATGAGGGCAAAAATCCCCCCAGATAGAGATGTAGAAGTGGCTTGAAGCAGAGTTCTTGTTGGAGGAGTCAAGACAAAGGGGGGAGATTTTTAGCAGTAAACCTTCTGCTGTTTCTTGAAGAGGATCTTGTCCATAGAAACCTTCAGTTCTTTGTAGACTTGTTAGGTTTTAACCATCACATCTAATCCAGTTTTTATCTGGTTATATGTTCTACAGATGGATCACCACAGGTCAGACACTTTAGCCCCTGATGCCTCTACCACGCATCAGAATAAATCCTCTATGGGAACCGTGTCCCAGCCCTCTCAGCCATGGCAGGTGACCCGACGCCACACGGCCCCCACCACTGCAGAGCTCCACGAGGCACGGCAAAACGTGGAAAGTGGCGTTTTCACCAGTAAAACAAGACCATCATCATCAGCTGGCAGGTTCGAGAACAGACACGCCGTCCAGCAGCAGATCATCACTCAGCAGAGGAAGCTGCTGAAGGAGCAGCAGGAGCAAATCGCTCGTCTGAAGGAAAAGCAGAGCATGATGGGTTTGGAGCTGGAAATGGAGAAAGCTGCACAACTTACCCAGCTGTCTGCACTAAGAGGCTCCAGACCACAGAGCTGCAGCGTTGACCCAAAGGAGCAGAGGTTGGCTCACTGGTTAAAAAATACTAAAGCAGCAAAGATCATCCTTACACAGCATGACTAAAGTCACTTAAACTGTTTATTAATGAACTCACAGCCTCCTAATCATGAACATTTCAGGCTGTTAATATCAAATTATGCATTTCATGAAGGATTAAAACTAATATTTTTACTTTAAAGCCCAAACCAAACTTTTATGTTTAACTTTTTACAAAAAACTTGCCATTATATAAACTGATTTTTTTTTAAAAAGAAGCCCCTGATACTAATAAAAGGATAATGAAATACTTTTCATTGGTTAAAGATTGGCCCATTAATCCACTAATTCTACAGTTATGAACAGGAATAGGTGCCAAGCTGATGCAAAGCATCTCGACACCCAGGTGTTTTCAATGAAACCAAACCTTAGATCTGTGCTTTCTTCAACTATTCAGCATCTGACAAAATCACACTGTCACAGGCTGGAAACCTGGAATGTCTCTAATAGGACTATTAAACAAGAGCATAATGAAAAATAATCACCTTACTGTGACTACTATGTTTTCCTATAAACAATCTTAATTTGATTTCTGGAGATTTTTTTTAAAATCCTCCTCTCTGTGTTTCATGAACCACCATCAGGTCTGGAGTCTAGTTTTAGGAGCTGATGATCCATCAGAGGGATTTTCTGGTCATTTGAAGTGTGTTTCTGTGTAAAAGTTATAAATAATTTCCATCTTACTCATTGTAGATGGCTTTTTGAATAGACTTTGTTTTTATGTTCTGCAGGATTAATAGGCTAACTGCTATTCTGAGTGTATTGCTGCCACCTTAAAATGACTCCAGTCAATAAAATGTTACAATTATTTATACATTTTCCACAAAAACACACTTCAGAATTCCCTTTAAAGCCTACTTGCAGGAGGACAGACCCAGAGAGATTTGTTCCAGGCTGAGCCAGATGTTTGATGAATTTAGATGACTTTAGGATATAGAACTATTCTACTCAGATACAACAGGTGAAGAGGTTAATTAAAATAATAACATTTTATGTTTGAATATGCCAATTATTGTTTGCTGGTTCATAATTAACACTCCCACGATTCCTCTAAAACCCTCTCGAAATGATGAGTAATTGCGCTCTTCTCTATTATAGAAAGTATTAACATGCTGGAAGCTTCTGCTTCACTGGACATGGATTCAACTTTCAGAATTTTTATTATTATTCATGTAAATACATGAAATATTCTTTCTGACTTGACCGTAGTTTCAGACTCATGACCAGTCTCGTGTTATTTCAGTTCGCCTATAGCAAGTAACTCTTTTTTTTTTTTCCTTTCTGAATGAAATTTGTCAGAGAAGGATCAGGATGATGAGAGCATGCAGACAGAGTTATGACAGGCTTTCTTCTCTTCTGGCTGTTATCATCACCGTTGCAGAGCGCTGACGGTTCCAGAAGAACCCGATAGTCAGACAGCACCTTCGAGGAAAGCTGTCACAAGGCAGACGTGCCCCCATCCCATCATCACAGGTCAGTGTGCAAGCGCCATCAGTCTGCAAGCTCTACAGCACAGAACAAACCCACTAGATCTGCTCCGAAAAATGTGCACACAGCCCTGCAAACGAATCCATTTATATGTCAGGATAATACATCTATCATATGCTGTTTAGGCTCATGCACAAGGCTGCTAAACAGAAGGACATCATTTGCATAATAATGATAAATTGCTGACACAAACTGAGCCTCAGGCAGACTTATTGGTCACACCTCATTAACATTTTGTCTGTAGGAACTTTTGCAACATTTAAAGTCTGAATGTTTCTCACTGGCGACGAGGAGCTGCTTGTACCTAACAGATGGGAGGTTCTGACACTTTTTCTTGAAAGTTTGTTGGATTTAGTTCAGCACTTCTTGGTGACTTTTTATTTTCTGATTATTTTGTTGGGTTGTTATCCTGTAGAATGACCTCTGACCTTTTCTCATTGGTGGAAACTTTTCTCTTTAAAAGGATTTCCTTTGACTTTGTTGTTCACTTGCTTCATTAAGGATGATTGTTTCAGTTAAACAAAGAAATGAACATCACTAGTCCTGTAACATACTTCCTGTTCAGCATATTGCTTTTAACTGATAAATCAATTAATACTCCCAGCGTGACCTCATTAATACAACCTCCTCACCCCGATGGAAAATGACCCGCTTCATCTCAGAGTGTCTCCCCTCGCTCCTTTCCAGCACAATGCCCATCAGTCTCATCCATTTCCCTGCATGGAAGCAGAGAGGATTATCTTCTTAGTGTCAGCTGACCTTTACCCTTCTCTACAATTTATTCCAGCCCACAGCTGACAGAAAATTGCTTTCTTCAATAAGACAACTTTTTTCTATTTGTCACCAAATATTACTGTCACACACTCGCTTCACGTTCTCCCATCAGGACACAATTTCATTACAACTTTAGAAAACGTGGATATAAATAAATTTAACATCAAACGTAAAAACATATTTTTATTTTCTAATATTTGACTGAAAATTCAGTTTTTTCAGTGGAGGGTTCAGCAGCTGCCTGAAAACTTCAACAAATTGACTCTTTTTCTGCAAACATCACATCTTTATGTCTGATAGTGATGCATGAAGTGATGCACTGCATTTCGAGTTCGAGGTTTTGTAGTGGTTTTGCTGCTTTGATAAGAGCGTCGCTGATGCTGCGATGCACTCACACTGCTCTGTCTCTCTGAAGCCATGGAAGCTCGAGCACGGCGACGCGCAGAGCGAAGGATGGAGATCGAGGAACTCAAGAGGAAGAAAGAAGAAGAAAAGCTGGTGAGAATTCCTCGTGAAGTAATTATTACGCTTTGAGGCTTTCAAACACAAGAACGCAATTTAAATGGAAAACTTTCAGGCTGAGATGAAAGCAGCTGAGGAGCAACGGCAGAGGGAGGAAGAGGAGGAGAAACGCAAGGCGGCCGAGAGGAGGAGGGAGGAGAAGAGGCTGGAAAGACAGGTATGGGCTCAGGTTAATTTGCATTAAGGAGCTTCTTCTGTGATAGACAAGATCAAAATGATGTCTCTGTTCAGAGGGAGGAGGAGAAACAGAAGCAGCAGGAGAGGCAACAGGAGCTCACGAGGCTGGCCCGTCAGCACTACAACAGAACCTTGTTGTCACGTCGAGGCCTGGCGCCATGGAAACGCCTCATTCAGCTAAGACAAGCCAGCATGGAGGTAAATCACATCATGTGTGCTGCAGCTGTCAGCTTACAGCAACATAATATAGAAAACTCACGAACCTATTAAGAGCTCAGGGGTGCTTTTGATTCTAGCTCTCAGAGGGATTATCATATTTACCAAGAGATAAATCACTGGATTCTCCAAAGAAGAAGAAACTTCTCAACTTCAAGAGTTAATGTGGCATAAAAACTCTAACATAAATAAACACCACAGATCAGAACAGGTCAGATTTACTGAAGTGTCCATAAGATCCCACTGAACCCCGGGAGAAATAAAACATAAAAAACAATCAAAAGGGTCAAACTTTAGTACAGAGAACAGCTGCCACATCCAGTTAATTAGATAACTTTAGTCAAATTTCACTTCCTGAATATACCTTCAAACTTTTCAGAAACTGATGAAATAATATTTTGTGCCCACAAAAAAGTTTCTCATGAGCACCAGGAATGTTCCTCCTATGCCTTGAAAACTTGTAAATTCTCCAGCACACAAGAAGTTTTTTGTTTTTCCTCCAGTTTCCACTGAGGCTTCATAACATCCTGCTTGTTTGGACACGAGAAGCAAAACAGAAGTTGTGTTCGGTTATTTGAGACATGAAAATGATCTGAGTTACAAACTAAAGTCTGAGGAGTCTGTGATTTTTATTTAATTCACTAGTGAATGCCTCAGTTTAAAGTTAAAGTTCCTGCTTCCTTTTAACTGTTATTTTTCATTATTAAGTCAAATTGAAATGATCAACGTGAGTTTGACTTTCATTTTTTATTACATTACAATTTTCCCAAGGCACATCTTTTTAGTGACTTAATCCATCCAGACATTTTTCTAAACTAAAGTGATAAAATAATTAATTGTTTTCTATGTAAGAACAATAATGGTAACACAAATATTTACTTGACTAAAACAATACATCAAATACACAAATGTTGCCATATTCTGATATCCTGACCTTGTTTTTTTTAACATTTAAGTCCATTAGTCTCACTGAAACACAGTAAAAAATATTTAATTTATGGTAATGTTTTATTCCAAGGCTTGACATTAATAATTTACATTGTTTTTACTATATTTTTATAATTAATGCATTCATTTAACATACATTAACTTGCAGCTCTTATTGCCTCAGATGAGTAAAAAAAAATGCAAAGAAGAAATTTTTGGGGGGGGGGGGGGGGGGGGTTGTGTTGGTGGACATTAAAGGGTTAAATATTTATGAATTAATTTTTGTATTTTAAATTTGTTATAGACCTCATTCAGTTGTTTTTACAAAATAAAAAAATGCACTCAAATAATGAGACGATGTTGTCATTTCATCATTTACGTCATGTCCATATAAATGTGTGGTTTTATTCTGTCAGCTGGCTGATGATCACCACCAGCATTCCCTCCTGAACCAATGCATTCTGGGTTGGCAGCAGTATGCAAGAGAGTCCGTATCTGAGAAAGAAGCTCGTGCTGACCAACTTTATCAACACCTTCTGCTCCAGAGGAGCTTAAACTGCTGGAAAGGGGTGTGTATTTACACACACACACACTGCTACTCTATCAGAAATCACTCAGCATTGACCTTCCCTCTACAAAGATTAAATCTTTCCTTTCAGGCGTCCAGTTTTCCTAGGTGTCCATCTGTAACTCTCTCACTCACTGGAGTCCTTTCTAAATTTTATTGCCTAAAAAAAATCTGCAGAATTTTCCTGCTTTTAAATAATTCTAACTAAAACCCACTACTTTCCCAGCATGCTTTTCTCTGACTGGCTGGTGTTTGTTTTTAGATTCGGGACATGAGGATGATTCAGGAGGAGCGAGCAGATCGTTTTTATCGCAGACGCACTCTGAGGAGGTTTCTGCTCGCGCTGCTGGACCACTTGACCCAGGAGAGGCTGGTGGAGTGGGACCATCGAAACCTGGCTCAGGAACACAACAACAGGTCTGCTAACGCCCCACTCACCTGATCGGGTTTCAATAAATTCACCATCCTCTAAAAGGTTTAAGATGCAGTCGCAAATCCACCCGGAAGAGTTTTAAAGATCTTTTTAGATGTTTTTTTTTTTTTGTATTTACTCTTTTTACCCAGAACAAGAAGCGGTAATGATGATAGATGAGGCTCCTTAAAGATTGTTGTTTTTGGTTTCTATTACACATTTTTAAACTATGAAACCAATCAGCCTGAACAGGGCAGCAGTAAATGTAATTAAGCTGTAAACTAATATGATCAGTTTTAACTCTTAAAACGACCTCCTGGGTGACGACCTAAAGCTGAACTCGAGACATTTAAATGAACATCAGTTCCACTTCTCCTGTAGGGATCACCACCTGCTGGCTTTAATACAGAATTAATTAATACAACTTAATACAGAATTAATGTAGACCCCACAGGCAGGATAAATCCTTTATTTTTTTTGACTCATAAATTTGTCAAAATAATTTTCATGTAGTTTTAGGGCTGAATTCTTGGGCTCATCGTATCGCCCACTGCCCGTCATGCTGGAGCTTTAAATGATGGAGTTAGTTGACTGCTTTTTGGCAGCAGGTCAACTTTAAGGTCATGATTTTTTTTTATCTGAAGTTTTGATATGGTTAAATGCAAAATTGATCCATAGATTATGTTTGTTAAATCTATAAATGTATTTTAAAATCTACTTTTGCCTTTTTATGCCAAAACTTCCATTCCTGTATCAATGACCTCATTTACAAATCCTTCATGAATCAGCTGTCAGGTGAGGTCTGGTTCCAGGTGAACGTCCACCACCTGCCACTTAGGAAAAAAACTCTCAACTAGGATGTGAAAACTAATTAAACGATGTCAACCTGGAGGTTCTTATAACCCAGCTTGTTATTGCTCACTCGCTTCGTCTCCGTCTGTCCTTCCGTCTGTTTCCTTCGCAGGAGGATGCTGCGGCGGAGTCTCCTGGCCTGGAGGCAGCTTCCCAGCGTGCTGCGCAGGGAAAAGGAGCGGGAGAAGCGGCGGGGGAAGCTGATCAGGAAAATTGCAGAGGTTTTACCTGATTTCTGCTCCCATCCAACATAAAGCCTCAGGGAAACCGACTGAAGACAAAAAACTGCATGACTGCTCAAGAAATGACAGACACCACTTGGAGAGGACGGATGAAATACCAGCTTATTTCTCACTTTTGTTTATTTTAAATAAATATAAATCATTTTTAGAAAATCCACAAACACACAACAACTTTACAGTTATCAGGATACAAAACACAGCTTTAAATCCAATTAGACTTAAAAGGCTTCATTCCCAAGCTGATGTTTGTGTTTCTATGTTCTGATTTCTGTATTCTACAGTATGAGTGTTTTGAAAATCTAAAACTGTCAAGGAAAGTTTAATTCTATTGATGCAATCAACTGCAATAGCACATGGTGCAAAGATATGTCATTCATTTGTAATAAATATCAGTGACAAAATAAGAGGCATTTTCTTTTAGTTGACGTTGGACATGAGTTAGAACCAACAGGTGTTGGAGGTCATTCAGTCGTCCACGGAGGCACTAGAACGTAGCAGAGACATGAAGTCAGTCTTCATGTCCAAAGGAGGACATCCAGAGTGAAGGAAAGGAGTGATCTGAGAGGTTACAGATTCAAGTTTAGCCTAAAGCTGCCATCCAGTGGACGCAAATGGAACTGCACCTGCAAACAGTTTTAAAAATCTCTCACACAAAGTCTGCTGGAAAGACAGGCTCCAGTTTGTCTCCCATAGACATGAACTGGGACCAGTTCCCACGCAGACCTCGACTGTAAACGCCGGTGTCCACGACGAGCCCCCAGCAGGCACTGCGGGCGGTTTTCTCTCTCAGGGCGGCTCGCGCCTCCCGCTCCGTCACGTTGTAGCTGATGTTGATGACTTGAACTAGCAGCAGATGGAGCAGCCCACCAGTCACGACGCTGCTGTACCACGCACAGGTGAAACACAGCGCAGTGCTGGAGAACAAAGACAAAGTGATGAATCTTCATGTAAATAACATCACTGATACAACTCCTCAGCTTATGTTACACATTAATAATTCAGTGTAAAGAGAACATGTAACAATCTGTCTGAGCTGCTTTAAAAGGCCAACTCTTTCACATGCTGAGACTAAAAGAATAATAACTGGGTTTGTTCTAAATGCCTGTTTTTACAGCGACAGTAGCACCAGCAGCATGGATCCTTTTAACGACTTAAGAACAAAAACATTTGATTCCTTCGCCAATGTTTTGATCCACAGGCCTTTAAACAATATCTGAAAGCTGATTTAACTCCAGTGACAGAAGCTTGATGTCAAATATACAAGAACCTCAGAAAAATGAGCCTTTCTTTCTGGGAAATGTGTCAAAATACCACAAAGTCTCAGTTCAAACTGTTTCTCTGAGCTATTAAAAAGAACAAATCTGATCTCCTAAGTTTCTGCTTCCATTAGCTTTCTGAACAGTGTATATTTCTTTAGGTAGATGATATAAAGAAAATGTTTCCAAAACAAGTGGAAGCATGAGTTAAATGTTTCTGGAACTTGTTTATTGACGCACAGTTTGTAACCTCTAGCCACTAAATCAGACCTTTCTAAAACTGTTCATCTATTTTTTGTGAATATTTAGAGTCATTAGATTTACAGGAAACAGCTTTTGAGTGACTCGGAGGAATCCGTTTGTCTAATTTATTCCCAAAAAATAAAGCAAACCTCAATAATATTAACTAATATTAAATAAAATAAAGAGGGTCACTTCCAGTTCTAGAATGTTTCAGGAGTTTAGTGAAGTTTTTTCTGTTTCATTATGTACATTTTCATATTATCCACATAAAAAACAAAACAAGGATCACCTTTTTTTTCTTACTCAGAGATTGACATTCGTGAGCAAAAACAAAGTCTACCATCCTTCAAAATCTGACCTGAGGTTTACAAAAATACTCAACAGGTTTTACCATGTCATTAAATATTGAACAAAACCAGAATGGAAAAGTTTGTTGCTGAACCTCCTTCAGTCCCAATAACCTGAGGTAGTCGTGTCACCTATGACCTCATCAGTCTCTCACATCATTAAGAAGTAATTTAACAGACTCTTTTAAACTTTGCTACAGTTTATAGAGGATTTGCTCTCTGAAGGTCCCTCCACATCGTTTGATCAGGACTTTGATTCTTGTCTCTCTGCCGTTCTGTTGTACATCTGCTGCTGTCTGTGATCATTTTTCTGTCTTACGACAAAGTTTGGTCCAGCTGTCATTCAAGTGGACTGACATTTGACTCAAGAATATTTTAGTACACAGTGGAGTTCATGGTTGCCTAAACCATCGGCCCTCCACCTCCATACCTACAGATTTCCCTTTAAATCCTGTAACAATTGTAGACTTTGTTTTCACACACAGCTTCTTTAGTTTGACTTGTTTAATAAATAATAACTCATCTACTGGCAAACAACCTGAAAGTAAAAGTCAGTAAAATGTTATTTCATTATCGTCACCATTTCTTATGCCTGAAGGCATCAAGCGCCTGTTATATCAGTGAACATGACTGGGTTGAAACACACAAATCTATTAAAGAGACTGATGTAACTCGCTGTGCCTGCAGCAACAACTACATTAAAAAAAAAACTACAAATCTGTGACGAGCTGATATCAGCAGAAAGCTCTGCTGGAAGCAGAGGGTTTAGAACCATCTGAAGCCTGAAATTTGGTCACGCTGAGATTAAATTTAATTATAAACTTTCTGCACATTTAATATGAACATCTGACATTGTAATATTATAAAAGGAAAAGCCATGTAAGATACCTTGTAATGCAAACATTAAAAAAAGGTGCTCTAAAATAAGTTTTATAGCTCAATAAGAAACTTTTTTAGAGTTTTCTGGTGGATAAACATCTGTCACATGTTTTTATTCAACATTATTTCCGTGCTCTGTACCTGTAGTGGTTGTAAACTCCGGGGCAGTAGAGTAAAGCCGTGAGGACGTTTTGTTGAGGACACACACTCTGCAGCACCAAGCTGATGCCGTACAGGGACGTGGACAGGAAGAAGACGAGCGTGAGCAGGAAGCTGCGGTGATTGGCCTGACCCACGCAGTTGTTTATCCTGTCCCGGTGAAGAGACAAGGGGGACACACAAGTACAGTGAGGACACACAAACAGGAACACATGTCAGTGTGAGTGGACGGCAGCTTCTTGGGATTTTATGCGTTTGTGATGCTGATGTGAGGAGGCAACATTTTTAAAAGTGTAAAGATTTGAGACAAAACGGAAGAGATGGACGTTTTAATACAACCCACCAGACACAGTGGTGGTCGAGACGCAGCACGCAGACGCCACAGATCCGACAGTGTCCCGCCCTCGGAGGCCGCGCCACTCTGCACACCGAGCACCAGTTCCTCCGTCTGCTTTCCATAAGCTCCGCCCCTTCCTGCTCTGATGGCCCCGTTCGATTGGCTGCCGTCATTGTAACATCCTGCCTCCCCCCGTTGAGGGAGGAGTTTCTGTCTGGCAGGGGGCCGTAGTACGTCACCGTGCTGTGGACGTCCTCTTTGGTTGGTCGTACGACGCCAGGATCCCTCTTGGTGTGGAGAAGAGCCAACAGGGTGAGGATGACCCCTGAACTTATGGCCAACAGCTCCACCTGTCCAACATCTCCACGTGGAAGCACCTCTGAGATGAACAAGTAGTACATGTAGGCTAAGGAGAAGAGCGCCAGGCTGAGGAAGAACAGCGTCTGCCCCTTTTTCCGGTGGGTGAAATAGTAGTACCACAACACTAAGCCGGGCAGGGCCGTCAGAACAACAAGGCCGAGCAGGAAGTGGAGAGCAGCGAGGTGCAGCAAGGCAGGGAGGAGGATAAGAGGAGGTATGATGGACAGGTCCAGTTTTTGGGCTCCACCCCACAGCCAAGGCACACGGATCCGATCAGAGACGACTTCAGCTATCTGTGACAGGGATTCAGGTTTCTGAGGCTCCCTCTTCAGAAACCTAGGAACAATAAAGAAAAAACACTCATTACAACCTGGTGAAAACACTAACAGTTTTATTTTATGACCCAATTCGGTCTTAATTTTAGCTGTTGGACAGATGTTCTTAAGTTCACCAAACATATTCAGTCTTTCTCTACTTGTTATGTGACGAACTTTAACCTTTTAACTGAGGCCAATAGAGTCTTGAGTATGTGTCGTCATCACTGAACCTCGTTATTTTATAAATAGTCTGCTACTCAAGAAAACTGAAAAACCAAAATGAAAGATCTGGACATGTTTAAATATTTAAACCTTAAATATTTTATAGGTTCCTTTAGTTGGCCACAAACTCAAAGGGACTTTTCTTTTTTTGAAAATTTAATTACAAACCCTGCAATGTAACTGGAGAAGGAGCAGCTCCAAACGGTGTCAGCTGAGCGTCTCTCACCTGTCACAGGCGTCGTCCAGATCCTCACAGTCGCAGCAACAAGCTGCGACATGACTGCGCTCTCCGTGTCTGTTCACATACTCACAGCAACACAACACGTCCTCCTCCGCCTCCCTCAGCACCTTCTCGACTCTCTTCTTCATGACTGACAGCACAGCAGCCTGTCAAACGGTTGGAATCAACGTTAACACCGACTTCTTTTGATGAGCGTTTTGGGTTACGGACCAGAGAAAAGTGGCAGATGAGGCACAAAAATTAATCTCAAATCCCACTTTGCTTCGATAATCTTTACATACAGGAGATTATCAACCATTTGCAGGAGTTTTAGATAATAAAGTGGTTTCCAACAGCCTTTTTTCCTTTTTTTTTTTTTTAAAGGCAGACTTTGCTCATTTGACCCAACCTAAATCCATCTGCTCTCCACACATCTGTCACACATCTGTCATGTTTTAACAGTTTACAGCAACGGACCACCCCACCACCACCAGCAGCAGCTTGTTGGCTCATTTATAGCACAGATGGATTTAGGTTGAGGTGTTGTCTGCATGTATAACAGTCAGGTCTTTGGTGTCCCCCTCTATCACACACAAGTGGGATCACTGGTGGATGCTCCCTCCCTGTAAAGGCTTTAAAGGAAGACGTTGCACCAAACAGAACACCTGGCAAGAAAAAAATACTAATGTCATGATTCACCCCATCTTTGTGTCTCTCAGCAGTTTTCTGTCTGTGGTGTGCAAAATTTCTTATCCAGGATATTTCAAACAAAGCTTTCTACGCAGGACAGCTGTAATACTGAGTGGGATTAAGATGATCAGACGCTGAAACTATCCATCACTCTGCTCGTACTTTCTTCTGTTAAACTGTATCCTAGTCACTATAACTTCTGTTGTACTTTAACAGTTGGAGGAAAAAAATGAGAATTCTCCAAAACTTTTGTGATTGTTGTATTATCTACTTACAGCAACTGTCCTGCCTAATTTCATAACATACTAGGAAGAAGGGGTGTGTATCAGCAAGAATCTGGTGATATGATATGCATCAAAATACAGGAGCAACAATACAATATATTGTGAATTTTTTTTAAAGAACCCGTCACAGTAAACACTCAAAGCTGCTGTATGCTTGACATCTGCTCACTGAACCAGGTCATTTCATTAGAGGAAATAACGACACTTGCTCTTTATGTGTGAGCTGAATAAAGTAATCTGTGCTATTGTGAGGTTTTGTTGTTTCTTTGGAGCGGTGGAGGTAAGAACTGCTCCCAACTAGTGGTAGGAGTTTTAAATGCAACACAAAAATGAACCATCCCTGTTAAAGATGCTGGTGAAGGTTCTCAGTCATCCAGGTCATGATAATCCAAAAAAGGGTTTTAAATAAAGGCAACTGGACTTATTTGGTTTTTTGAAGACGTTTTGCTGCTCATCCGAGTAGCTTTGTCAATTCTGTATGTAGTAAAGGAGAGAGAATCTTATAAACTGTGCTTATCTTCCTCTGTCTGTGACACACCTCCTTCTACCCCCTTGAGGAGGTGTTCGCTCCACTGTATTCAACTGGAGTCCTGGTGAGTTGTTTTGATTAGAGGCGTGAATTGTCTGGGAATTACGGTAAGTTCAAAGCAGACTGGTCAGTGCTGGAAAGATTAAATCTGAGTCCTCCTCCTCTGTTTAAAGTTGGTTTTTCACGTTTGACATAGATGGCTTCTTTAACTCCTCTCTCAAACCATCGGTCTTCTCTGTCTAAAATGTGTACGTTGTCGTTTTCAAAGGTGTGTCCTTTGTCCTGTTAAAGATGCACTCTGGAGTTTTGTCAGACAGCACCATCTAGAGGCAAAAAAATGTATTGCAGCTTAAGCCATCCAGCCTACTTCTGTGTCTTACAGCTGACGCCTTCGTTTATGAACATGTACCTCTAGTCGTCCAAAAAAGCTATTGTTTTATTGTGATCATTCTCACGTCAGGCTGACATATATTATATATATATATATATATATATATATATATATATATATATATATATATATATTGTATATATGTTCTTTTAAGACATACTTTTTACAATACAATTGCATGGGACTCTATGGGACAGGGGGCAGGCTTAGCACAAAAAAAAATGTAAGTATTGCCTTACCTTATAACACAGAACAGGGTCTGATTATCACTTATATGGATTTCTAAAAAAACATACATAATTCCTGAAAGGGGGGAAACTCAGCTTTAATGCTTGCATGTAAATTGACTGTTTAAAAATCGATTGTTTTTGTATCATGATTTAAAATATTGCAATATTTCAGTGTATTTGCATCTTCTTACAACGCATTAGGAAATATCTAGTTCAGTTTAAAATCACTGCTTGGACAAAGCAAGGATATTTTTCAAGATGTTTCTATTTATTGGCTAATGTAAATTTAACAATTACATATAAATATAGTAGTGGATTTTACTATGAATTATGTAATATTACATTAATAACAAACAGCACCTGCAGTACTTAAATTCTCCACTGGAGGGCAGATGACATTGATTTGATGCAGCAGGTTTTTAAGGAAAGTACGGTACTAATCCTGTTAAAGAGGTGGAGCTCCTGTAAATCTAGCCATATCAGACATGATACTTTGTGTAATTTGGATTAAACTGATTAAAAGCAGCATGCATATTCAGTTTAAATACACCGTATTTGCTGTGAACATATAGGAACTTAATTCCTGTTTTACTTTGCCACGCAGCTCTTTATTCCATCCAGGTACTTTTTTATTTACTTATTCACCCACAGGTTGTTTCCCCGGACCGACACGCTGCTTTAAACCGGGTTTAAACATACCTGAACACGGAGCCGCTACATGCTTCATCCACCACAGCGGAAGTCTCCGTCCAGGCTGTAGGCAGCGGTCGCATCCGGCGTTTCTATCCGCTACATGGCGCTCGGTTTGCCGCTGAATGAGCGGCCTGACTGTCGGTGGGGAAGTCTCCGAGTCGACACAGCTCTGAGCCGGGGCAGCTTCCTAGTTCTGGTTCGGGTTGGAGCTCCGCTGCCGGAGTGTTGCCTTCGTGTCGTCGAGTGAGGTAGACTTTCCCCGCCCCACACGTTCACATTTTATCACCAACAAGACCAAACAAAGACGGTTTTGTGGGATATATAAAGTGTAAGAAAAATGTGTAGCAAGTTTTAAAAGGTTTAAACTATTTTATGAACCTTTACGCCGAATAAAAAGAAAGAAACTCACTTTAGAGTTCTAACTGTGCCACAAAGTACTACAGAGGCGGATCTAGACTTATCTAAAGGTGGCAAAGGTAGCATGAGAGGGAGGGGGGCAGTGTTGCCAGTTTGGAAATATTAAAGTATCATACCAGCATCTTAAAATTATCGTATTTTAAGAAAAATTATCGTACACTACTAAGTTACAGCCTTAACCCAGGTTTTAATATCAGTATGTCAAACACTGAGCAAAATAATAATCTTTAAAGTAGTTTTAGCTTTAAATAATCTAACACAATGATTAAAACAAGCATCTCTTACACAAATTCCATACCACAATGGGCTCAAATTATCGTATTTATGGAATTATTGATCATACAGAGTGCTAAATTATCATACAAATACGATAATTATCGTACATGTGGCAACACTGGAGGGGGGGGGTTATTGTCACAGGAAAAGTTTACTTTTAGACATTAATTTCATTCGTTCAAGGTATTTGTCTATGTTTGAAACATAAATTACTGTATTGGTCTGAATAACAGGGTATTTTTTTCTTGTGAAAACATCTGAACAAACGAGTTTCTTATATTCAGGGTCCACCTAACCTAGTGTGTTGTGTCATCCATAAACATCTTCCCCACTCAGATTAAATAACTCAGTTGTTGGTGTCAAATATTTGCATTCACACACACAGTCTACTGAGTTACACTTAAGATTATTTTAAGTCTTTTTTTTTTTTTTTTTTTTGCCAAAAGCAATGTATTGGAAATTAAACAGTCATACAAATAATCAATACAAGTACACACTGTGTAATTAGGACTACTGCAACTAAAAGAAAAAAAATTCTACTGTACCAAAATGTTAAAAACGTTTATCAAATGTAAACCTGGAACTGATTTTAATACATGTAAATGTTTGAAGCTCAAAATAGTTCATTAATATTGTTCTTGGTTAAAATTAAAACTATTTAAGCTTTAGTTGTTTTGAGGTATGCATTAGTTTGAACTCTTTAGATTTCTGTTGGAGACACTTCTGCTGCAGTAGCCAAAATACTGTACCCTGCATTCAATCATTTTCATAGTTTACCTGGTAAAAACACATCCAAAACTCTTGGTTTAAATAATACAAACAGTAAAATATAGTCAGGTTTTAGAGCACATGGGATTCTCAAAATAGTCTGCATACTACTTTTTACCCCAGACTTTTCAAATTTTCTCTGGAAATATGTTGACTTTATTCTGAAAATAGAGTTTCAACTTAGACATTTTGACTTTAATCCTCAAATGATCTTGCTTTATATACTTGCTTTATATATTTCTCAGTGGCCCTAAGATGCCATTTTAGGGAAGAAACTTTGTTCCTAGGTTCCAAGTTTTGAGACTGCTCAATTGACTGCCTGAAGGAGGGAGGGCGATTAGTTTCTGGGCTAGATAGGTGGGCTCTGGTTCTGCCAGGGCCGGATTTAGCCAGCCCTACCAAGGGGGGCAGGTAGAATACCGGGGGGACAAGTCTGGGTGCGCTACGAATTTTTGGGGTGTCACATCCCCCTAATCCCTAAAAGGCATAGAAAACTATGCTATCATCATTACAGTTCCTCTATCCCATATGTGTCAAATACAAGGCCCGCGGGCCAAATGTGGCCCGCCACGTCATTTAATGTGGCCCGCGAGAGCTTAAAAGGTCTGAGTATTCAAAATTAAATAGGTAAAAAGCGTACTTTGACCAAAAACTAAATTTCCCACAATGCATGTCAATTGTGTTACCCGCGACTTGACGGCTTACCGCCACTACAGGGCAGGGTGTACACAAGCAGTAGGCTGGTCCTCATGAGAACCGGATTTCGAACACGCTTTTGCGGACCAGCGCTGCGCGGTCCCAATGGGAGACCCTCGATCTGACAGCTTCACATCCTGTTGCAGCTCAGTGAATGAGTGCTCACATGGCCTCTGAAGGTAGTGGACACACACGGTAGGACCTCCGACACACACACACACTCACAGCATCTCCAATGCGCGAAGCAATGCGCCATTACGCACAGCTCGGCGCGCGCTTTAACACACACACAATCACAGTACGTCCGACCCACACACGCAGCTCACACATGCCCAGTAGGGGTACAACGGGTCACAATCAATCCGTGATCTGAACAGATCACCCTCTATGGTTCGGGACACGGTTTGCAATCCAGCTGGCTGCGCTCGCGCGCTTTACCAACTCCTCCCCGACCCGACAGCTCGCGCTCTCAAGCTGCTGATAAATGCTGATAATTCCCCTCTGAGAAAGACGTTCATTTTGTCATCACATATCCAGTTCTCTTTATCAGAATCAGTCATTTTAGTTAACCAGAACAAAAAAATCACTGATCGATTTTTGATCCATGATGCGTGCGCGCGCGGGGAGCTGCTGATCCTCCATCCCTCCGTCAGCTGATCATCCTCTTCCCTGATGGCAAACCAGATTAACCAGTTTCTGCCTAAGATAACGTGTTGTTTTGGACTTTTATATAAGCTAATGAACATTATTACTAACGGTGCTCAGTCAGGAGGATCAGAACACCTTGATCGTCACGCCTCCTCACCTGCTGCAGCTGAGTCTGACTGCAGTGAGGAAGAAACCGAGTCATCGCTCTGTCAGACCGGAGAGGTGACTAGTAGAAGGCTTTTCAATATATAATTGGTTTAAATATGTTTAAAAGTTTTATTTAAGCATCAGAATGACCTCATGAGTTAAAGGTTGTTTGAATTTATTGAGCATTAAGCAGAAAAATGTTGAGCCAACAGCAACAGCATGTCCCTTGAGGACATGTGATGAAAAATTGTGTGCACCCCTAACTATAACAAATGTTTTTGTCAGGGACTTGCACAAAACCAGCCAAGAGAGCACAATTGGGTTTCAAATAAATCCCACATTTATTTTGGGAGAGGGTTCAAAGTATATTAACTCAACATAACAAAAGATTAGACTTATCAGAATGACACCAAGCACAAGACTGACTGACTTACTGACTTCCAATTGACACACCAGGTTCAACTTAAATAGTGGCTGATCAGACCACTTTCAAACAGGAGGGAAACACCAATTACAAAGACAACATACAAACCCTATACATAACACACAAACTAACCAGTCTAATCTGTTCAGATGACTCAAAGAAATACATAATATAATTACAACCCCCTAACCACAACAGAAAATAACTAAATAAACAGGAAAACATTAATCTCCTCTCCCCTGGTAGATGGTAGGTCCCAGAGGTGCTGATTGGACCTCCTGAGGAGATGAGCTGCAGCTGTGTGGTGCTTCAGCAGCAGCTCCTAGGCCACTGGTAACTCAAGACAAAAAAAAAAAAAAAAACACAAAATCTATATATATATATATTCACACTGAAAGAAAACTGATTGTGTGCACGTCAACCAGCTATCTTAAACAGAAAGAATACAGAAGAAAAGACACATTACCAGACAGCCCTTCTCCTGAGTCCCCCCCCCTCTTAAGAGGCCACCCCGCACCAGCGGGAAAGATAATCAGCTGTCACATTCTCCCGGCCCGGGACATGCTGGACTGTAAAGCGAAAGGGCTGCAGAGCCAAGGCCCACCGGGTAACACGGCTGTTCGTGTCCTTCATACGGTTCAGCCATTGCAGAGCCTTATGGTCTGTCTGCAATACAAACTCCCTGCCAAGCAGGTAGAACTTCAGAGAGTCCAAAGCCCACTTAATGGCCAAGGCCTCTTTCTCCACGGTCGAGTACCTCACCTCCCTGGGGAACAACTTGCGGCTAATGAAAGCCACAGGGCGCAGGTTCTCACGACCTTGCAGAAGGACTGTCCCAATACCTCTGTCAGAGGCATCCGTCTGTAGGACAAACAGCTCATCAAAGTCAGGGCATTGAAGGACAGACTCCTTACCCAGAGACTGTTGTATGTCCTGGTATGCCCTCATGGCCTCCTCAGTCCACCGGACAACATTGGGGTACTTAGATCCCGTCATATCCGTGAGTGGAGCAGCCCTAGATGAAAAGTGGGGAATAAAACGATAGTAATAACCCGCCAACCCCAGAAAAGACCTGAGTTGCTTCTTTGTTCTAGGAGTTGGACAAGACTCAATAGCTTGAACCTTATTGATGAGGGGCTTAACAGTCCCATCACCAACTCTAAACCCCAGGTACTCTACCTCACGGCGTGCCAACACACATTTGGAAGGGTTCACCGTCAGACCAGCACCTTGAAGGCGACTCAGAATGGATTGAAGATGCTGTAGATGATCCTCCCATGACCTACTAAAGATAACAATGTCATCCAAATAGGCACATGCATAGTCATCACAACCCTTCAATACCTGATCCATAAGCCGCTGGAATGTAGCTGGTGCCCCATGCAACCCAAACGGCAGAACCACAAACTGAAAGAGGCCCCACGGGGTCCGGAAAGCAGTCAACTCCCTGGACGCCTGAGAAAGTGGCACCTGCCAATAACCCTTGCATAAGTCAATGGTACTCAACCTAGCTTTTCCCAGTCTATTGATCATATCATCAATGCGTGGTGTAGGATAGGAATCAAACTTTGACACCGAATTCAGATACCTGAAGTCGATGCAAAAGCGTATCCCCCCCATCCTTCTTAGGGACCAAAACCACAGGATTACACCACTCACTTTTGGAGTCTTCAATAATCCCGAGGGACAGCATCAGTTCCACTTCTTCCTTTAAAGAACCCAGGAGACGCTCAGGGATCCTGTAACTCATGCGTTTAGCTACAGCATCTCCGGTTAACACAATATTGTGTTCAAGAATGTCTGTGCGTCCTGGATACTCAGCAAACACTTGAGGGTGACACAAAGCTCTGACCTGGTTTTGTTGTTCCATTGTCAGGTAACTTAGATCACAGGCCGTAGGGGATGGTGAGGGCATGTACTGGTCATCAGCATCCTCCTCCTCCGCTACCGCCTGGATCAACATCACCCCTGCCCCCGTTACAGGGCGGGGTGTCCACTCCTTAAGGAGATTTACATGCAGCACCCTCTGAGAACGGGACCGACAAGGGTCACATACCTCGTAAGTGGTCGGCCCAAGCCGTCTGACCACCTCATACGGCCCCTGCCACTTAGCCAGAAGCTTGCTCTCACGGGTCGGCAGCATGACTAGGACCTTCTGCCCTGGTAGAAAGTCTCTTTGACGTGCCGACCTGTCATACCATCGCTTCTGGTACCTTTGAGCCTCGGCCAGATGCTGCTGGGCCAAAGCCGTCATTTTCTGTAACCTCTCTCTCATCTGCAGAACATAAGAGATCACATTTACAGGTCCCTCACCCTTCTCCTCCCCAACCCAGGTCTCTTTCAGTAAAGAAAGAGGTCCCCGCACCTCATGTCCATATAAAAGTTCAAAAGGAGAAAACCCTGTTGAGGCTTGGGGTACCTCCCTGTAGGCGAAGAGAAGGTAAGGTAACCACTGATCCCAGTCAGAACCCGTTTCATCAACAAACTTACGCAGCATCTGTTTGAGAGTTTGGTTAAATCGTTCAGTTAAACCATCAGTCTGGGGATAAGGGGTTGTTCGTATACCCTTGATCCCCAGCAGCTGGTACACCTGCTTCAAAAGAGTAGACATAAAGTTAGTGCCCTGATCAGTCACTATTTCACGAGGGAAACCCACTCGTGAAAAAAGTTGCAAAGAAAGTGCCACTGCTCTTGCTTTCATTGTCTTAAGAGGAAACACCTCAGGGTATCTGGTAGCATAGTCTGTAATCACCAACATATAGCGACATCCTGTTCTACTCCTCTCCAGAGGCCCCACAAAATCCATGCCCAGACGCTCAAAAGGGGTGTCAACTAGTGGAAGTGGTTGCAACGGCACTCTTGGAGGAAACCTGTTGGATGTTAATTGGCACTGAGGACAAGTCTTACAAAACTGGGCAACGTCGGACCTCAAATGAGGCCAGTAGAAGTGGCGCCGGATGCGAGCCAAAGTCTTCTGTGTCCCTAGGTGGCCAGCCCAAGGAACAGCATGACCCAACTCGAGCACCATCTCCCGTGCCTCCTTTGGAACCACCAGCTGCTGCTGCGCTCCTTGTTGCCTATATAAAATGTCATCCTGCAAAACATAGTCATCAGTGCAGCCACTGCGCTCACCACCCCCGTCTCCTTGAGCTCTCAGGATGAATTCAGAAAACTCAGGATCATCACGCTGCATCTGTGCCATCCTTAGAGGCATTGTGAAACCCTGGGATATATCTGGCAGGTCCTCTGTGGATGCACTCGCAGTATGTAAAAACTTCTCCCGCCTCCGCTGTTGACGGGACTTACGTGGTTTTACAGGCTGCTCGTCCAGTTCAGTGTCAAAGAAGGGCAGTGTGCCAAGTGGCGATAGTGACTCCTCCATCTGCTTGACCTGGGAACAAGTAACCACAGCACAGTTCAATGGAGACTGGATCAAGTCAAACAAGACTGGTAAGTCACTACCCAACACCACTGGAAAAGGAAGTCCTTCTACCACTCCAACTCTTAGCAGGTGAACTTGTCCTTGGACTCCAATATGCAGGTCAGCTGTCGGATACCACCGCTCATCACCATGCACACATCGGATGGGGATTTTATTTGATCTGTGGATAAGGGGTAATGGAACCAGGGTCCTTTCCACTAGTGTCTGAACACTACCCGTATCCATCAAAGCCTCCACACTCCTTCCATTTACTTTCACTTTAGTTAGTTGTACTGGTAGACCATTCTTAATGTCTTTCATTTCTGTATGTGGAACAACGCACAGCTGAGTAGGTTTTGAAGTGTTCTTTGGACACATGGGCTTAGTGTGGCCTCGCAGACCGCACAAATAACAGACCGGTTCTTTATGGTGCTGTTTCAGAGACACACCAGCCGGCTGAAGGTCCCTCAAGGGGGCCTTACCTGAAGTGGCCATTGCTGGTTGAGGTTGTCCATATGTTGATCTCCGAATGTCCTTATCCTTAGAAGTCTTCCAAGCGGCATAACTCCAGGGTTGTCCCTTTCGTCTTGCGGTGACAAACACCTCTGCCAATGAAGCTGCCTTGGAAGCAGACGGAGGATCGTGTTCCCGGATCCAAACCTGAAGCTCAGGAGACAGCATACGCAGATACTGCTCTAAGACAATAATTTCACCAATGTCTTTTACTGTTTTACCTCTGGGTTGGATCCACTTGTCATATAGTTCTTTTAGCCTTACATATAATTCCTTTGGAGTCTCTCCAGCTTCAACTTCTGTTGAGCGGAATCTCTGACGATAAGTCTCTGGATTGATGTCATATTTTCTTAGGATAGCCCCTTTAACAGACTCATAGTCACGTACCTCCTCACTGTCCATATGCACATAGGCACTCCTGGCTTTGCCGGTGAGCAGTGGTACCAGGTGGAAAACCCAGTCAGACTTCATCCAATTACATGATGCTGCAATCCTCTCAAAAGTGATGAGAAAATGTTCAATATCATCATCATCTGTTAACTTTTCCAATCTGGGTTCTGAGAAGGAGCGAGACTGACCTGGAGAGCTGATGGTCTTTTGATCCTCAACCAGCTGTTCCTCGTCACTTTGTCCTGGCTCCTCAGAATCAGGATTGCTCTTGGCATCTGGTTCAGGTGTTGGGGAAGGGCGTGGCTCCAGCTTGATCTGCAGCTGTCGAAACTGTTGTTGAAGGTCCTGGAACCTTTTTTCTTGACGTTGGGTTTCCGCCGTGATCGTTTCATTCTGGGCCTTCTGTTGGCTCATATAGGCTCGTAGCACCCCATAAAGATCTGTTAATGTTGGCTCCCAGGATTCTGGAGCTTCAGCGCCTGCAGAAACCACATCCACCTCAGCAACAGGGTCCTCAGACTGCTCCTCCGGTCCCACTGGGTCCCGCGGCTCCACCTGTCGCTTTCCACGGCCTCCACGCTGCATGGTTCCAGTACCAGGGTCTCAGTAAAACCACACGTGCTCCTGGCTGGCAAAATCCCACTTCTGACACCACATGTCAGGGACTTGCACAAAACCAGCCAAGAGAGCACAATTGGGTTTCAAATAAATCCCACATTTATTTTGGGAGAGGGTTCAAAGTATATTAACTCAACATAACAAAAGATTAGACTTATCAGAATGACACCAAGCACAAGACTGACTGACTTACTGACTTCCAATTGACACACCAGGTTCAACTTAAATAGTAGCTGATCAGACCACTTTCAAACAGGAGGGAAACACCAATTACAAAGACAACATACAAACCCTATACATAACACACAAACTAACCAGTCTAATCTGTTCAGATGACTCAAAGAAATACATAATATAATTACAACCCCCTAACCACAACAGAAAATAACTAAATAAACAGGAAAACATTAATCTCCTCTCCCCTGGTAGATGGTAGGTCCCAGAGGTGCTGATTGGACCTCCTGAGGAGATGAGCTGCAGCTGTGTGGTGCTTCAGCAGCAGCTCCTAGGCCACTGGTAACTCAAGACAAAAAAAACACAAAATCAATATATATATATTCACACTGAAAGAAAACTGATTGTGTGCACGTCAACCAGCTATCTTAAACAGAAAGAATACAGAAGAAAATAAATAGACACATTACCAGACAGCCCTTCTCCTGAGGTGACAGCAGGCACTGCTGTCACAGTTTTGATCAAAGTTATTATAACTTTGATATATTTTTAATTCACTTGAATAGTTTGATCCTTGATTGATGGAGTTCAGTGGGTTTCATAACCTGACAAATCAAAAGGATTTATGTTATAACAGAGCAACAAGCAAACCTATTTTTCATGCATTTGTAATGTTTTATCTTGTATAAGTAATAAATTCAGAGTTATGTAACGTTAAGGAGTTGTTACATTTATTTTACATTTAATTTGGTTACATTTTAAAGTTATCAGGCCCTTTGAGGACAGCCATTATGCTGATGTGGCCCTCGGTGAAAAGGAGTTTGACACCCCTGCTCTATCCATACATTTAGTTCTGTGAATCATCCTGGCACTACCCTCTGCATTTACCCGGGCTTGGGACCGGCGCCAACTGGGTAACTGGCTTGTTCCCTGTTGGGGCTGCATTAATCTAATCTAATCTACTCTACTCTAACCTCCTCAAACCCACCCACCTACCTACCCACCTATCCAGCTACCCACCTACCTACTTAACCACCCACCCAACCACCTACCTACCCACCCACCCACCTACCTACCTACCCATCTACGTACCCACCCACCTACCTACCCACCCATCCACCCACCTACCTACCCACCCACCCATCCACCTACCTACCTACCTACCTACCCACCCACCTACCTACCCACCTACATACCTACCCAACTACCTACCTACCTACCCACCCACCTACCTACCTACCTACCCACCCACCTACCCACCCACCTACCTACCCACCCACCTACCTACCTACCTACCCACCCACCTACCTACCTACCTACCTACCCACAAACCTACCTACCCACCCACCTACCTACCTACCCACCCACCTACCTACCTACCTAACCACCTACCTACCTACCCACAAACCTACCTACCCACCTACCTACCTACCTAAACAATACATATATAAACAAATACATATATAAACAAACAATACATATATAAACAAACAATACATACATAAACAAATAAACAATACATATATAAACAAACAATATATACATAAAAAACAATACACATATAAACAAACAATACATACATAAACAAATAAACAATACATATATAAACAAACAATACATACATAAACAAACAATACATACACATATAAACAAACAAACAAACAAAACATATATAAACAAACCCCTCCCCGGCGGTGTCCCCAGGCCAGATAGGAGTCATAATTCTTCCAGCCATTTCTGGGTCGTCTCTGGGGTCTCCTCCCAGTGAGAAAATGCAGTTGATGAGATGAGATGCAGTTCATAATGTTTTAGTGCAGCACCAATATCCTCCTTGGAACAGAGTGTCCATCAGGTACTTCATAGCATTTTGAAGTCTCACTTTTGTGTCCGCGTGAGCATTTCTCTCTTTATTTAACTCCTGCTCAGAGTGATTTAACTTACCCATCAATTCACTAGAAGCTCTCGTTATAGCTTGTATGCTTTAAATTTGGACTTGACAGTTTACTTCTGTTTGTACATGTTTTTCATTTGCTTCTTTCAACAACTTCTCATATACTTTTATCTGGTTTAATGCATCTTTAAGATCATTATCATATGTTTTCTGGAGCTCTTGATATTTAACATCACTGTCCTTCATATATTTATCATCATATGTTTTTTTTTCTTCATGTTTTAGTAGAGCAAAACAATCCTCCACCTTGGAATCGAGTGCATCAGTTTCACCCATCAGGCATTTAATAACTTTTTGATGTCTCACTTTTGTGTGCTTGCGAGCATTTTTCTCTTTATTTAACTTCTGCTCAAGGTGCTGTAACTGCTGTTGAGAGTTTGAAAGATCTGTTTCAAGCTTTTTCTGCAGCTCCTGGTTTGAAGAGTGACTCTCTTCCTGGTCTTTCTGAAGAGCTGCAATTTGATCCATCAAGTGAACACAGTGAGCCTCATTTTCAGCTTGTATGCTTTTAATTTTGAGTTCACAGGTTTCATCTGTTTGTATGTGTTTTTCATTTGCTTCTTTCAACAACTCCTCATATGCTTTTATCCGGTTTTCTGCATCTTTAAGATCATTATCATATGTTTTCTGGAGCTCTTGGTATTTAACATCATTGTCCTTCATATATTTATCATGTTTTTGAAGTCTCACTTTTGTGTCCTCGTGAGCATTTTTCTCTTTATTTAACTCCTGCTCAAAGTGCTGTAACTGCTGTTGAGTGTTTGAAACATTGGTTTCAAGCTTTTTCTGCAGCTCCTCGCATGAAGAGTGACCATCTTCCTGGTCTTTCTGAAGAACTTTAATTTGATCCATGAAGTGAACACAGTTAGCCTCAAATTCAGCTTGTATGCTTTGAATTTTGAGTTCACAAGTTTTTTCTGTTTGTACATATTTTTCATTTGCTTCTTTCAACAACTCCTCATATTCATTTATCTGGTTTAATGCATCTTTAAGATCAGTATCATATGTTTCCTGGAGCTCTTGATATTTAACATCACTGTCCTTCATATATTTATCACAATATGTTGTTTTTTCTTCATAATGTTTTAGTAGAACAAAACAATACTCCACCTTGGAATGGAGTGCATCACTTTCACCCGTCATGCATTTAATAACTTTTTGATGTCTCACTTTTGAGTCCTCGTGAGCATTTTTCTCTTTATTTAACTCCTGCTCAAGGTGCTGTAACTGCTGTTGAGTCTTTGAAACATCTGTTTCAAGCTTTTTCTGCAGCTCCTGGTTTGAAGAGTGACTCTCTTCCTGGTCTTTCTTAAGAGCTGCAATTTCATCCATCAAGTGAACACAGTTAGCCTCAAATTCAGCTTGTATGCTTTTAATTTTGAGTTCACAGGTTTCTTCTGTTTGTACATATTTTTCATTTGCTTCTTTCAACAACTCCTCATATTCATTTATCTGGTTTAATGCATCTTTAAGATCAGTATCATATGTTTCCTGGAGCTCTTGATATTTAACATCACTGTCCTTCATATATTTATCATAATATGTTGTTTTTTCTTCATAATGTTTTAGTAGAACAAAACAATACTCCACCTTGGAATGGAGTGCATGACTTTCACCCGTCATGCATTTAATAACTTTTTGATGTCTCACTTTTGTGTCCTCGTGAGCATTTTTCTCTTTATTTAACTCCTGCTCAAAGTGCTGTAACTGCTGTTGAGTGTTTGAAACATTGGTTTCAAGCTTTTTCTGCAGCTCCTCGCATGAAGAGTGACCATCTTCCTGGTCTTTCTGAAGAATTTTAATTTGATCCATCAAGTGAACACAGTTAGCCTTAAATTCAGCTTGTATGCTTTTAATTTTGAGTTCACAGGTTTCTTCTGTTTGTAAATATTTTTCATTTGCTTCTTTCAACAACTCCTCATATTCATTTATCTGGTTTAATGCATCTTTAAGATCAGTATCATATGTTTCCTGGAGCTCTTGATATTTAACATCACTGTCCTTCATATATTTATCATAATATGTTGTTTTTTGTTCATAATGTTTTAGTAGAACAAAACAATACTCCACCTTGGAATGGAGTGCATCACTTTCACCCGTCATGCATTTAATAACTTTTTGATGTCTCACTTTTGAGTCCTCGTGAGCATTTTTCTCTTTATTTAACTCCTGCTCAAGGTGCTGTAACTGCTGTTGAGTGTTTGAAACATCTGTTTCAAGCTTTTTCTGCAGCTCCTGGTTTGAGGAGTGACTCTCTTCCTGGTCTTTCTGAAGAGCTGCAATTTGATCCATCAAGTGAACACAGTGAGCCTCATTTTCAGCTTGTATGCTTTTAATTTTGAGTTCACAGGTTTCTTCGGTTTGTACGTGTTTTTCATTTGCTTCTTTCAACAACTCCTCATATGCTTTTATCCGGTTTTCTGCATCTTTAAGATCATTATCATATGTTTTCTGGAGCTCTTGGTATTTAACATCACTGTCCTTCATACATTTTTCATAATATGTTGTTTTTTCTTTATAATTTTTTAGTACAGCAAAACAATCCTCCACCTTGGAATAGAGTGCATCACTTTCACCCATCAGGCATTTAATAACTTTTTGATGTCTCACTTTTGAGTCCTCGTGAGCATTTTTCTCTTTATTTAACTCCTGCTCAAGGTGCTGTAACTGCTGTTGAGTGTTTGAAACATCTGTTTCAAGCTTTTTCTGCAGCTCCTGGTTTGAGGAGTGACTCTCTTCCTGGTCTTTCTGAAGAGCTGCAATTTGATCCATCAAGTGAACACAGTGAGCCTCATTTTCAGCTTGTATGCTTTTAATTTTGAGTTCACAGGTTTCTTCTGTTTTTACATGTTTTTCATTTGCTTCTTTCAACAACTCCTCATATGCTTTTATCCGGTTTTCTGCATCTTTAAGATCAGTATCATATGTTTTCTGAAGCTCTTGGTATTTTAAATCACTGTCCTTCATACAATTATCATAATATGTTGTTTTTTCTTCATATTCTTTTAGGGCAGCACAACAATCCTCCATCTTGGAACAGAGTGCCTCCCTTTCATCCATCAAGCATTTAATAACATTTTGATGTCTCACTTCTGTGTCCACATGAGCATTTTTCTCTGTAGTTAACTCCTGCTCAAAGTGTTCCGCCTCTTGTTTCAAGGCTATGTATTTTGTGGTTTGTTCTTTATATAAAACATGGACAGAGTCATAGTCTGCTTTCAAATTTTTGATAAGTTCCTGACTCTTTGTCCATGTGTTTTCATAAGACAGTTTTTCCCTATTCCATTCCTGTTCAGAGGTTTGTGAGGAAAGGAGACATTTTCGGTACATCAAAGTGAGTTCGTGATTTGACATTCTGAGAGAATCCAGTTCTGCCATCACACTGCTGGTTTGCTGCTGGTTCTGCAAACATCTCAACTCACTTTTTGTCCGGTAAAGTTCTTCCCATTGGTTTTGAGATTTTAAGTTCTCCTCAAACCTCTGTTGCCTTTCAGCATTCAACAGAGAGTTAAGCCTCCTAATTTCTTCAAATACGCTGTTGATTTCCATTGAGGCTACCTGAATTTCTGGTTGTCTCTCCTGCTGAAAACTCTGTGGGTTGGGGAATCTTGGTGTGTTGATTTCCATTGAGGCTACCTGAATTTCTGGTTGTCTCTCCTGCTGAAAACTCTGTGGGTTGGGGAATCTTGGTGTGTAACTTGCCATTTTATCAGAAGAATTCGATAACATCTGATTTTGTAAATAAAAGTGAAAATGGTCGTCTGTCGTGTGTATCTCTACGAGAATTTGATAGAATGACTGACTGCAAAGCTGCTTCCAGTAAATATCTAACAACATGGGTGTGGCTTGCTTGTCCTTTCATGTCAGGCCACGCCCCATGCCTATATTTGGAAGTAGTACCCTAATGTGCGCATGACAAAAGCTGGGAATTTCCCCAGCATGTTCTTCCTAAGGGCCAATTTACAAGGCAGGATTTTCCAATTGTCCGCAGATTTTAAATCATATAAGAGACCACACAAGTGGCGAGAAATGTTCCTTTAAAATCGCGGACATTGACCGTTCTGATCCTACAGTGTGTGGTGTGATCAGTTCACACACACAAACCGATTTCACACACGAACATTCCCAGATCAGACGTGACATCTCGCAGAACTTCACGAGATCAAACGTGACTGCAGAGTAAACAAACATGGCAGCTTTTATTTTTATTATACACATGAACTTGTGACAGTTTTTTGATGTCAGATATGTAGCGTTCGTAAATTTTGATACATTTAATACATTTTCAATAAAATCATTTTTCTAAAATTTGTGATGTGTCAGAAATTTTAGACATCAACCTTTTTTAATGATTAATATTAATTGAAATGTAAAATCTAGATACTTTTTGGTTGAACAGAGAATCAATACCCATTACTGTAATAATCTGAAGCAGATCAAGACAAAAAAAGTAGTTTATAAAAGTCAAGTAATTACTATAATTTGTCTAGTGAAGATACAGAAGAGGAAATGATTTTGATGATAACTAAAACATTAATGAAACACTTAGAAACATGATGATGGATGTTATAAGTAAAGTAAGTAAAGTTTATCTATAGACCCCTTGAATGTTATTGTTTACATCCGGGTACTTTTGGACAAGCTCAGTCACTGGTGGGCAGAAAGCTAATCCCGCCGCTACCCAGAGCAGCCTGTTTCGCCAGCCGCTATTCTCGATAGAAGCTATCAAAATGAAACCTATGGGTGTAGGTATAACTACTTTAGACCATCTAGCACATCTTTGTGCAGATGATCAAAAAAGATACATCTCAAAGCTAACGGTGTTTAGCGCTAAGCTACCAGATTCGTTTCAAATAACTAACGAGCTGTGGGATGATAGTCCTCTGAACTGGCCGCCGGTTCAGTACGGGGATATCTATGTGTAGCAGGGTGATTGTCTGCAGCTGGAGGATAAGTTGCAGTAGCCAATCACCTGGTGAGGGCGCTCTGTATTTAGAGCAAGTACTTGTGGACTCGGTCTCTCCGGCTCCTCACGGAGTCTATCCGCTTCCGGGTGAACGAACGGTTGCGGCTGACAGCGGTGCGCAGGGCTCACCCTCGCACAAAGTGTGGGCTCTCTCTTCGCTCGGGGACGAGACGGGTCTTCCTCGCTCAGGTGGGAGGAACCAGACGCTAGACTGCTGTTTTGTTTTGACTGAGTTTTAACCAGAAACACAAGGGAAACCCCGGCCAAGGAGGCCATCCACTGGCGGAAGGACGCGCCATCGCCTCTCCACGCGGCGTGCCCTGACTTGCGTGGCCGTGTCGGCCTCCTTGGTTCACCCACCCGCCTGGTCCAGGCCAGCCACCAGCGGGACTCGGGGACCAGCCGCCAGGATCGCCGTCCCCGTGGAGTCACTCGGTGGTGGCCGAGATTGGAACACTTGACGCCTCCTTCTCTGGAATCCGTGTGCACGCGGGCGCGCGCACGGAGCAGGTCGACGAGGGAGGCGTTGGATTCCCCAGGACCAGGGGGTGGACCCTTTTGTTTTATCATTTTATTTCCATGCTTGTATTTAATGTTTTAACTGTTCTTTGTTTTTATTCCAGGCTGTGTGCTGCCAGCGGAAACTATCGGCTTGGTGAAGGGAGTTTTTCCACGTGTGTGTGTGTTCCTCCACTTACACCTCCTGGATGCATGTCACGTGACTGGGGTGATTTGGTTTTGAATTTACATTTTAGTTAGCCGACTTGGACCCTGGTAAGCCTCAGCCTGTTTTATTTAAATCCATTTATTTTAATAAAAGCATGTTATTTCTTTAAACCACGTCTCCTGCCTTGTTCGTAGAACCGAATCTGTTTTTATTTCCTGGGGTGCAACTCCCCAGGTGGCGTTGCCCTACCGCTCGTGTTGCTACATATGGTTAACACGCCTGGACTTTACACAGCTGAAGCAATGAAGGCATACAAGTCATTAGATCATCTGCTGTTAAAAATTGGTATCAGTTATTTACAAGTTAAATAAGAAACTGAACAGTGATAGAAAATGCGAAATAAATGAATTAAAGCTTACAGGTATGTTTTTACGGTAGTTCTTTCGAAACCAGTGATTGAGAGCTTCTAGTATTCATAATTAAAGGTCTGAAAACCACTGCCAGACAGTTTAAGGAATTAAGGGGAGTCTTACATTAGTGTGCATACTTAAACTCGTCAACTATGACAAATATTGTTCTTAAACATTTTGTAAATTAAATGCACCAATTACATTTACTGAGACTTTTGGAAAAATCTCTTGTCATGTTTGAGAAAAAAAAAGTACTTTATCAAAAAAGTACTTATCAAAACTGTACACATGTGTACAGAGTCAAAAGTACAGAGTCAAAAGTACAGAGTCAAAAGTACAGAGTTTTTTTTAAGAACTAGATTAAGGCACTCAGCTTTTACAACATTCATTTTTCCAATGAGAAAATGAACCAAGACATTTGGTTTGTCATGTTTAATTACTGCTTTTCTCTCAAAATTACAAGAAAAGAGTTTTACAACCTTAAATACCTAACTAAAATAATTTGTTTCAGCGAGTCCAAGTATTAAATATGTTTACAGAAAAAAATGACAATGCAAAACAGGAGTGAATCTTTAAAGATGGACCCTAAAAAAAGACATTTAGATCTAAAAGAAAAAAAAGATTTAATTAAAAAGTCCTTAATGTGTTAAGATGTGCAAAACAGCAGAGAATTGATGTCACGTTATACACAGCATGTGCAGAAAAAAAAAATACAACTGTGCATAGTCTCATTAACATTCAATGATTAGAGGAACATTGTAAACATTAAAGCTGCAAATCAGAAAATCAAAAAAGTTTAATCAAAGGATCAACAGCAATGAAAACTAACCTCACTTCTGACTGAAAATACATCTGAATTATAATTAGATACAAGTACAATATGATTGTGAGAAGCTAATAAAATAAATGTGGAATTCAAAAAATATTTTGTACAGAAAATAAGTTTTGCAACAGCTGCAGCATTGGACGCACTGAATCAACAGTTTTAGAATAAACATCCAAACTCATCCCTCCATTCACAGGAGTAGTGCAAAAATTAAAACATGTACAAAAAATGAGAATTTTTAAATACATATTAAGTTAAAAACTAATTATTTACAGCAGTTTCTGGCATGTGTCACAGCCTGTTAAATAATTTGTGTTTAAGAGGAGCTCTAACTCCAATATTAAAATCAAAAACCCCTCTTGGATCCAAAAGCAGCACCTCAAAGAAGTCTAGACCTGCTTTTACATGCAGCTGATTTTGATTCACCTTTGTGAATCTACTCAGTCAGTAAGTCTGCAGGTCTCCAAACTCCTGGCAACACGCGACACATTTGGGGATGCAAACATGGCAACAAACCAGAGATCTCCTCCTGAGGCACTTCGCTGCAGAGACCAGTTTAACTTTCCGCACAGGGTGATGATGGTGTTGAGTTCACTGTGATGCTGCCGTTTGATTGGCTAAGGCAAAGTTGTGCTGTAGGACCATGAGGGAGCTGCGAAGCTGTAAACATCAACAAGTTTCAGGTTTTTGAAATGGAACGGCTAAACATTTATGCAACTGATTTCTGAAGCCAAGAAAAAAAAATGTAGGAGAAGGAAACTGAAATATATTAACAGAGCTGGGTGATATGGGAACACACACACACACACACACACACACACACACACACTTTAAATTTACTACAATTTCTATATAGATGCACATCTACAAGACATGGACCCAAAATGTTTTACTCCCAACATCCTGGTACTGAACTAAGACATTTAGGTTCATGTCCTGACTGCTCAGAGCCAAGTTGAACACATCGTTATCATCCCACCTGTTCTAAAAGATTAATGGAGTCCTGCAGGACAGTTTTCAGCAGAAGCATGTTCTCATTGGTCCCATAAAGTGGTCCTCGTTTGGGACCGTATTCAGGAGCAAATCTGTCAGAAAACAACAAAACAACGGCTACGGTTACATTTACTGCACGAATACAACTAGACACAATGGAAAAAATGCAAGATAACAGACTCATGATGCCTCTTACATAATCATGTTCAGTGAGGTTCAGGAAAAAGCAGTTTCTACATTGTGAGTCACTAGAGCAGGAAGTTTTTGCATGTGGGCGTCTTGTGACCAGACAAAAGAAAAAAAAGTGGGCAGAAACAAAGCAGTCGTCTCCTCCACCCACAACAAGACTTCTGCTTTAACGTTCTAGACAATCTGCAGGTTACTAAATAAATGACCAACCTGGCATCTAGTCTGTCCTTCAGCCGATGCTTTGTAGTCAGGTACATGCGGTGGGCCACGTCCTCCATGGCCCACAGCTTAAAGAACAGCCCCAGATTCAGCACGATCAGAATCAGCAAACTGAAAGAGCCACAAAGTGTTGAACGAGCTTAAAACATTTACTTCATTAAAAAAGATGTAGCCATGTTTTCAGCTTGTGAACTTACATCATACTCATGACAGCCACTACTGTAGTCGTGTTCAGTCTGTATGGACCAGTCATTTCCATGGGACCTGAAATTAAGCAGGAGATTTTGCAGAAACCTTAAAATACTTAAAAGCAACGAGAACTTTGGTTTACAGCAAGAAAATATTTCCTCTCAGTGACGGGAAGCATTTGCAACTGTTTTAAAGTTGTTTTTCTTAGCGTGTCGAAATCCAATAACTCCTCCTACAATGATGCAGACAGTTTTACAGATAGACATTTGAATGGTCACTCAAGTGTGAACCAAAACATGATCTGTGAAAAATGTAGACTCGGTGCATTTTTTAAAAGCACATTTAAACAATAACTTGAATCATTAGTACCCATGTTTCCATCTCTGGGTTCCAGATCTTGTCTGTACTGCTTGCTGGGTTTTATGTGCTCCTGCAG
>SSNR01000286.1:2185-59258 GCA_006937965.1 Callopanchax toddi
GGGCTTATTTTGACAGGGGCGGGGTTTTGTGCGTGGGGCGGGGCTTATTTTGACAGGGTGCGGGGTTTGACGCGTGGGGGGCGGGGCTTATTTTGACAGCTCATTAGCATTTTTGACAGAAGGTCCCCTCTAATATCTTTGCTCTATAAGGTTTTCATTAAACGTGACAAAAATAAACCTTTGATCTGCATGAAAATCACAGCTACAGCAGACAGCATGCAAAGCAAGATTAGCCAAAATGTTCAAAACCAGAATCATCTTGCAAATATTTGTGAATGCTATGAAAGCATTCTGTGCATACACATCTCTTTAGCTTGTTCTGGAATTTAAGTTAATGGTTTAGTGATTTAAAATGTGCTAGAATCAATACTTCACAAGAAGTATTTGTCAACCCACCCAGAGGTTCAGAGTTCCAGGACAAATTATTTATGCTGCTTTATGTTAATGGCCAAAATAACCATCCAAGAAATTAATCATTTTCTTTTGTCTACACCTGAGAGTTTTACAAGCATTAGAACCGAAAAAGGGTCACGTGCAGTTTTAAAAGATTGCCACAAGAGGGCGCCCGTAACTCAATTTGCAGAGAAAGGTCTGATCTCACCTGACACACCTACCTGGATCCAGGCCTGCACCACAGCCTACTGGTGAGCCCCCAAGACCTGCAGCCTGGTTCAAACCCTGGATGTTTGTTAGTCCCTCAGATTCTCCTAATAGTCCAAAATCATTTAAAAGCAGAAAACCCATCTGGAAATCTTCAGCTAAACTGTAGCAAAACAGTCAGTCTATTCTGACCCACTGCAGTGAGCTGAAGCCCCCATAGACTCCATCAAACTGACACACAGATTTCCTACATACAGCAGGAAAATAAGTATGTGAACCCCTACCAACCATCAGAGTCCTGCCTCTCTCAGACCTGTTAGCAGGTCTCTAGAAGCCCTCCTATCCTCCACTCAGTACACCTGTTTGAACTGGTAACCTGTATAAAGACACCTGACACCAATAAAAAAATAATTAACTTTGTGTTCAGTATTACTTTCCTGATTATCATCCATCTTGAGTCACTCCCGTTTGGTTCAGTTCAAGGACCAAGGCCCTATGAAGCAGGGGGGTCGGGGCTGTCTCACAAGGTTGGTGGCTCATGGTTGGCCTCACACTGCGGGCTCCGGGCCTGCAGCCGTACCCTTCTCGCAGAGACACAGGAGGTTCGAGGGGCTGCAGCAGGTCAGCTTTACCTCCTGGATGAAGTTTTCTGCTGGGTGCATGGTGGTTTGTTCCTTCTGTCACGGTTGGAGTAAATCCCAAGTGTGGAGGAAGGGTAGAAGGAAAAGGCCGGGTGAAACCAAAACAGCTTTATTGCTGGCTGAACTCAGGGAGACAGGCTAAATGGGTCAGGGTAACTGACAACAGCTAAATATCTGTTAGCACCAAATCATCACTTTAATCCAGACCCAAGGGGGGGCCACACCCACCTGACATCAGACCAGCATTGTATTACTGCCACCTCTATTATCAATTTGATGTACAGTATTATTGAACCTTTTATATTGTTTAGTCTCATCACCTGTAAACACCTGTAAACTGATTCATTTCCATCTGTCTGGGTGCTTATCTTTCTGTTGGTCCATAGTGAGTGTCTATACAGTATACATAACCTGATGTTTGTCTAGACATGCCACTGTGTGTTTGTGTGCTTGGATCCATGCAGGTTGACCTCTTCCTGTCCATCACTTGTTTTTTCCTGTCCATCACTGTGACTCTGTTTTTGCGTTTGGCACCATTTTAGAATTAAAGCTCTCTGGAGACATTTAGAAATGCAAAATGTCTCCCCTCGTGTCTTTAGGGGCAGAAGTGTCCATTAAAAAGCTGCTGTCATAACTTTAGATCTGTTCAAAAAACTTCTGTCAGTGAATTAGAGCATTTTAATCTAAAGTAAAAATGGTTTTGGCTCAATAACATTGACTTTTATGAGACGAGGAAGTGAAATATTGGTTCTGAGTGACTATGAACCGTTAAATCCTTGCCAACATGACGAGCTGGAACATCTGGAAAGCGCTTTAAAGGCCCCCTAGTGGACACTTTAGGTAATAACGGTGAATTCACTAAATGCAGCTTTTTAAAATGACCTCAGTCTTTTGTCTATTTGGGACAAAATCAGGAAAACATGCAAATATAGATAATCAAAACATATGAAACTAACATGAACACAAATGCATCAGGATTATACCCTGCAACATATACATAATTTTGCAATCTTAACTGTAAAGGACAGTAAAACCTTTGTTACACGCTTTTATTTTGAAAAGCTTTTTTGTAAATAGCGCGACACTTCCTTTGCTAAGGCGCCACTTCTTTTGTTCTTCACAATACAACACGGACGTTACTTTGGAGGTGGTGAACTCCGTTGTTTGAAGCTTTCATGTAAGAACATGCACTTTATTTATCTGTTGTAACTTAAGAAAGTTTACTAAATGTAGTTTAAAATCGTTCTGTTGCTTACTTGCATGCATGTCACTGTTGTGTAGAGAGGTCTGACGAGAGGAATGAAGGAAGCTGTTAGCAGGTTAAAACAAGATTAGCACCCCTTGGAAGCAGAAAGAGGTTAGTAATGATTAGAACTGAATTGTTAATTAATTTAAGAAACAGAAATTTGTTTTTCATTTCATATTTTATTAAAAGCTGTAACATACCTTGTTTAAAAGATGATTTCATGTTAATGTTATATTTGAGTTCATTTAAATGTTTTATATGCCTGTATTTTGATGAAAGGTAAAAATAATGTCATTTATTTGTGCATCCTCGTAGTTTTCACGGTGCCATATGTTGATGGTGGAAACGAGGAGAGAAATAAAGTTGCATCAGTCGAGACTCTCTGCATTCTGAGTGTTCAATTCCAAGAGGGCAGCTACATTAACTATTTCAGCTGAAAAAAAAATCTCTTCAAGAAGAAACCCCATCTGTAAGCAAAGGTCTGGAACAACAGCTAACATTGTTTAGTCTGTTGTTTGCAGCTGGATGGATGTCAGGAAAAGTTCAACTCAGGAAGCTCTTTAAATGTTTCATCTAAACAGCTAAAGACCAACTATGAGACAGCCTTACAATACAGTGTTCAGCTGTAGAAAAGTGACTGGTATGAGGATGAGCATCTATGCCCTGAAGGAAATGGTCAACTTGTACAAAAAAAATCATCTGTCCTCAGATGCTTCTAAGGCTTTTGATGGAGAGAACAACAGGAAACCTTTTGTTAAATTAAAGCAACGTGGAGTTCCTGGGTTTCTTGTGAGGATTCTCTCTTTCTGGTACACTCACCACAAGATGCAGGTTCAGTGGAGAAGCAGCATCTCTGCCGCCTTTGGTGTTAAGAGTGCTGTTAGACAGGCTGGACATTTGTCTCTTGTTTAAGGTCATTTGTATGTTGGCGATCTGTGGTGCAGCTAAGAGCCTCTGGCTAACACTGATCAACCATCTGATGTCTGCAGATAAGATAAGAAGAACTGTATTCTCCTGAAGGATATTATATTTGACATAAACATGCTCACTGCAACAGGTTAAAACATTTAAAAAAACAGTAGAAGTACTAGAAAAACCAACCATGATGACCTGCTGGTCTTCGGTCCAAGTAGTGCAGAAGCTGCATGTTTCAAACAGTGTTGCATTGAGAATCCTCCTTAAAATTTTTATTTTATTATTTTTATTTAGAAAATGTATTTCATTCAAAACAAAAATTTATCCCCTTTGCTCACATGAGATAGAACCATTTATCAAACGATGTGAACTCGTCCCTCCTGCTTCATTCAACAATCAGAGAAATGACTCTTATTAGAATCCAGTTCCATTGATCACTGGATTTACAGCTGATTCCTTTTCTTCCTAATTGACTTCTCTTTGCTGAAACCGAGTGTTGAAGCATCCTTAGATCTGAAGCCTCCTGTCAGACAGAAACAGCAGAAAATCAACAAAAACATGCAGCAAAAACCATCACTGTCCCTCTCTATGACATCATCATCTCTCCATTAGAAGAACTAATGATTCCTGTCTGGGCTCAAACCTCTACAGAGTCATCACGTCTAAGAAGAACATTTAGATCACATTTCCTCCTGGTTTGGTTCTTGGTCAGAAACAATTTTGACAACCAACTAGAAACCAGACCCTCATTCCAGTTCTGATCTACATCTGATCTGTGCATCTGTTTTCCTTCCTGTCAGTATCAACACAGTGAGCAGGGCACTTCAGGGAGTCAAACCCCATCTCATCACTCAGAGTACCGTTACCAGTGCCTGTTGCTTTTGCTGTGACCTGAGGAGGGAAAGAAAATATGGGAAGCTAAAAACTCTACCAGTAGCTCCAGAAGGTCCAGCCTGTGTCCACATTACAGGTGTGGTCCTCCAGGTGTCTGAATGGTTCTTAGTCTGACCCTCCTCTGAGGCCATGTTGGTTCCAGTTTGGTTTGCATTGATTTGATCTTTCTAACAGTATTTTATCAACTAACAATTATAAAACAGTCTGTTGTTGCCAATAACTAAACAAAGCTTCAATAACAACATTTGTTCTTATTACATGTCAGTGGGCCTAACTTAGGTTTTAGTTATTTGATTTAGTTACTGATTTTTCAACACCTTGGTCTGGATTGACAGCTTCAGTAAGGATCTGACCACCAAGTCCTTCGTCTTTGACTCTCACCCAGTCCACCTCCTGCTACAAGACCTCCTACAGGTGGTGGACTGAAAGGAGACTAGATGGACCTGATGGTAAAGGCCCAGCCACCAGCAGCTTGTTAATGATCCTCTACCCCAGACCTGGCTCCAGTCAGGTCCTAGTCTGGATGAGTTTTCTTTTTTACCTTCATGAGGTCATAAGAGTTCTGAATCTGGTCCCTCAACCATGAACTTGCTCTTCATGGGACACTTTACCATGACTAAACTACACCAGACAACATTCTGTAGCTCCTGGAATCCTTGGGACACTCAAAGCCATCCATTCAACAGGGTGTCTGCTGACAGTGTTAGAGGTGTCTATCTCCCAGCTGACTGGGGAACAGCTTCAAGTCCCTCTGGATGAACTGGAGGAGGAGAAGAATTCATTCTGATGACGAAAAACCAACCTGATCAGTGCACCTCCTCCCTGAAACACTAGAGGGCCTCAGAGAGTTGCTGAGTTTAGTCTAGATGAAAACTGAACCTAGTCATGTGCACACTGGGTGTGTGTCCAGGAGAGACTCAGGTTGTCAGGCCGTCAGAAGGATCCACTAGTGCTGTTGGTCAAACTGTTAGAAGACCTCAGCACTGTTTTCCTGAAGGACCTGACCTGCAGTACGACTCACACACACACACACACACACACATGTGCATACAGGAACCCTCAACTTCCTTATATCTAATCTTAGCCTCCATCTGTCTTGATGTCTGAAACCTGTTGTAAACTCCAAAATAAAAGAATAAAGTTATATATACTGTATTTACAATGTAATGGGAAAAATATAATTAGATTAGTAGTTTATCCTTCATTTGACAACAGCAATTTGAGGAAGTGAGACAGAGACAAAAAGTCCTTGTTGTCTGAAAACAAGACATTTCAGATCAAACATAAACACACATAAATTACACTGAGACTTCAATTTATTGTTGCAGAGCTCTTTGTTTCCAAATGTGTGATTTTTTTGGGGGTGGGTGTTATAGTTCTTATTTTCAGAAAAACCTCTTCGTATACTTGGTTAATAGGAAATTCATACTTTTGCATTGCATCCTTAGAGGGCGACCATGACTTAACCTGAACATATGCGTTGTCCCACTTCCAAGGAGAAAATCTGTCCTAATCTGCAGTTCATGACCTCAGTAATGAGCTCAGCTGCTCAGAGAATCTCTGTCAGCTGAAAACCAGCCTGATGACTCACATAGTCAGTCAGGACAAATGGTTAGACTGGGTGAAATTAGAGGTGACGTACAAAATCAAAAGGTGTGTGGCCTGATACAACTAAAGCCTGGTTAAGATGCTGGTTTCAAAATAGATTAGAGACTAAACAATGGTTTCTACCTCATTTCAATTTGACAAAAACTTCAAAGAAATATTTATAATTACAGAGTTTTATAGGGCAAATTCCCTTATGCCAATGAAAAAAAATAAAAAAAAATAAGACAAATGGAAAAATGAATGCAGGTTAAAGAAGAGCACGTATTTAAGAAAATAACAGGAACAAATTCATAAAGCTATATATGCTATAAAGCACCAAAAAAAAAAAAGAGTTTATTTGGGTCAGAAACCAAACTGATTTTAAACACTTCCACAGGACAAAATCTTGCAAATAGTTTTGGGTAAATGATCATCTCACAGTTTCTTGTTTCACTTACTGGCATGAGGCAGAGGTGTGAGGTGAAAAGTGGCGTCTATTTGCGGTTGTGATGTACAAGATGGGCTGAAACTAAACAAGAGAATGTCAGGGGGAAAAAGGTGAAATGACACAAAACAAAAGTTGTAATAAGACTAAATCTTACATCATATGGGATGAAACATGTGTCAACACAGAAATGCTCTTGTATGGATCAGATTTATTATTTTTGCTTATATTTTCTTAGCTGACTAAATTTATTGGATTATTATTATTTATGGATTCAACAGCCAACAACTTGACAACAACTTGAATTTCCAGTTAAATCCAAATGTTAAACAAACCTTCTGATTGTAAAATAAAACAGGGAGAAAAAAGCACAGGCAAAAACATTATCTACAAATTTTTAACAGTGGGTGATAAAAAGTAAAATTCAACAGAAGAAAAAACGTGTTCTAGGTGGATTTTTTAAAACAAGATCATCTCACACAGGGCTAAGCCAGGAATAGAGCCTGTGAGTGTGTCAGATTCAGTAGACACACTATGAATAGCCTCCTTTGGTTTCATCTTTTGATGGGACAAATGCCATGAAGTCCAGTAACGTGTGAAGTATATACAGTGCTGTGGAAAAGTATTTGCCCCCTTGCAGATTTCTTCTGTTTTTGACCCTTCACATTTAAATGTTTCAGATCAGATCGGACCAAGATATTCTGAGTCAAAATAAAATGCAGTTTTCAGATGGTGATTTTGTTGTTTAAGAGGGGAAAAACTATCCAAGACAACCTGGTCCTATATGTGATAAGGGTTTTGACCTCTGAATGAGGTTTGGTCAAGTGTTTATGAGTCTCTCACATCATTGTGGAGAAATGTCCCACTCCTCTTTACAGAGTTGTTTCAACTCAGCCACACTGGAGGGGTTTCCCCAAAATGAACGGCCTTTTTAAGTTCAAAGGTCAGACATTCTGCTCCAGGATTTTCTGGTGGACATCAGAATTCATGGTTCCATCAATTACACAGTAAGTCGTCCAGGTCCCGATGCCCCAGATCATCACACTACCACCACCATGTCTGACAGTTTTTTCTGAAATACAGAGTTAGTTTTACAGCAGATGTAACAGAACACACACCTTCCCAAACGTCCCACTTTATATTGTTAGCTGACAGAATATTTCCCCAAAAGTCTTGGAGAGAATCAAGATGTTCCCCTGCAATCATGACCCTGCTCATTGACTTTTACTTGACCACAAACCGTAAACATGACTGAACGGAGACCCAATGTCAATCCAATTTAAAGGCATACTATTCTTGTTTTGGCACCCCCTAGTGTCCATTTTAAATCATTGTCGTAAAAACGTTGGCACCATTGTTTCTGCTCAGAAACACCTAAATCTAACTGTTGAAATGTCTCCTCAGCCTTCATTGCTTTCTACTGGAGCGGTCCTCCAGTGTGGCAGTGGGTGGTGAACCTGTGCTCAGCCTTCTAAATAATGCTATTAATCACAATGCATGGATTAACAAAGAGAGCAATTACTTTTTCACATAGGGCCAGGTTGGTGTGGATAGCTTTTTTTCTTTTAATAACTAAAATGATCATTTGAAAACCACATTTTATATTATCTTTGTCTGATACTAAAATTTGTTTGCTGATCTGAAACATTTAAGTGTAATAAAGTAAAACATGAAGAAATCTGTAAGGAGGTGGGTGCAGCAGCACTGTAGTTGAAGACAATCTTTGCAGCCTATTTTTTAATACTCCAAGAATTAAAGGTACGTGCTGCACAAGTCAGAACTGGTTTTATTGGGTTAGCTCCAAGGTTCCTGCTCTGAAATGAAATGAGATCCATCATGCAGTGGGACCACAGCTGCCAAGACATACACCAATATGTTGATGTTCTGTCCCAAAATGACTCTTTGTTGCAAGTGGGTTAATTAAAATGCATAAGTATTTGTTGTTCACCTGTTAATATTCTGTTTCTGTCATGATGTTTGAATAATTGCTCCTCAGGCAGTTAGAAACTCATGTAAAACACGTCAAAACATATTGTGACAGGAAAGGTGTCCAGTGACTTTTGGTAGCTGTATATAGAACAGTGTGAATAAAGTTAGCAAAAACTACAAACAACTAGACAATAATGGGATTTAGTGAGAAAACACATTCCTCTTTGGAGCTATAGCTCAGGTAGACTTCACTGAATCATTTAAACTGTTAAAGTGCAAATTACTATATTTGACAACTTGTGCACACTTTAAGTCTTCATTTTAAGAAGTTTTAAAAAGTAAAAATACATCATTTTAAAGTAAATAATTTAAAATAAGGTTTAAAAAGTAAGAATACATGTGTAAAGTTTTTAAAATGTTCATTTAGAAGAATTTAAAAGGGTAACGGGTTTTAAAATGTAGTAATTGAAAAACATTTTAGAGGAAGAACAATTTTTTTAATGGTTTTTAAATAAAGCAAAAGCAGGAACACAAACACTAAAAAATATGTAAGAAGAAAAATGTTTTCTAATAGCTCCCAATCAAAACTTTAAACGTCCAAATATGTTAGAGAGTGTCCTTTAAAGGGTTAAAACAGAACACAGGAAGTTGACTAATCATGTATTTAGGTGTATTTTATGATTTTTAGACAATCACAGTTTAGGTTTTATGATTTTTTAAGGGGATTATTTAATAAAATGTTCAACTGATTGTGATACCTGCACATGAGCATTATAAACTGTATTGCAAAGCTTTCTTATTTTTACACTTCTTATTCAATTTATGCAGAACGTGTTTTCTTACACACAAAATTTAGATCCAGTTCAGAATATAAATGTCTGTATGGGGTTTTGCATTTTTATGCAAAATAACCAAAGAAACTGATTTGATTTTGATCTATGGAGGAAGATGTGAGAATAATATGGTCTGTTTCTCTTCAAACCACGCCTACAGACTGTACAGGAACAGGATGTTTCTTAAAATTCTAAATGATTCCTGGAAATGTAAAGATTTTATTTCAAAACTTGATGACTTTTCAGCCTTTGTAGGATTTACTTGACTTATAATAACTGGACTACAGTTTACTTCCACACTGGGTCCTTCATTACCTTTTTAGATCAAACACTTTTCACTGGCGCTTCATGCACAAGTAGTTAATTACAATCTAATGTAGGCAGATACATGATCCCAAATGATATGAACAGTTTAACAATGCATCTTTTTATCTACTTTCTATTTATTAACGTTTGAACTGTTTGTTCTAACCATTGTTCTTAAGATTGGAGCAGCCTTTGTTTAAATTTGTCTACTTCTGTTTTCTCAGAGCTCATTTTCTTATCTGTCTGCTGACAAAGAGCCAAGGCTGTTCACACAAATCTGCCAGGCAGAACTGTGTGTTTGTGTTCTTACTGCCTGGACTAAATTTACACTGCTGATCGACAGAAAGCTGCAAAATGAGCCTCTAAACCAAATACTCAGGCAATGAAAGAGTTTTATTTCAATAAGAGGCATTTTATCATTAAAAATGTCTCCTGACATGTTACACATACACTCCTGTGTTGGTAAAGACAGACCAAACTAAACCTCCCCCTCCTCGCACCTGTGAAGGACACAAGTCTGGTTTCATGATTACAAGGACCTTCTCCTAAAACAGCTCCCCAGCTGTTTCTCTTCTTTTTTCTGTTTCTCGCCTTCCTTTTTCTCGTTTCCTTTCAGACAGCTATAACTTTAGTAATGAGTGGAGACGTGTGACCTCGCCTCAGGTTTTAAAGTTGTAGAGTTGATCATGTGGAGCTTGTTTTACAGGTTAGGCTCTGGAAACTGGACACATCTTTTGGATTCTTTGTGGAATTCTATTTATAAACCTCCTGTTTACATTTATTGCAAAAAGAACATAAATGAACTGGATATAAATGTACTACCCAGAGCTCCACACTTCAGTGTCACATTCAGTTCATACTTTTAGAGCAACCAACCCTTTAAATAAAGTCAGTACTCAGACATGACTCAGCACTACAGCTTGTAAAGTAGTACTACAGTATTACTTAGGACGCGGCTCAACAAATTTTTCATGCCACGTCGGTCCTTTTGGTGTTTGGATTCAAGTTCATAAGTTTCTAAAATTCAGTTTTTAGTCATGTCATTTAATAAAATCAGCAGTGCTCATTCTAAAAATCCCTTTTTCTAAGTTAGATTTTGGTCCTAGATTAAATGAAGTTACATATAATTTATATTTACATTATACTGACAATACTAGTTAATTAACCTTGAAGTCACTTGCTGACCAAAATAACCTTTTCTATCATTTCAAAAAGCACATTACACAATGTCAGAGTTTAAAAGATTTATTAGAAAATAAAAGCAAAGCATTTTACAAGCAAAACACCTGAGCTAACAGACTGAGCTACTGAAGACACCGTTAAGATTAATCTAGCATTAAATAAAAGCCACAATCAGCAAGAAAAGATGGAGAAAACTATTTACAATAAAACTCAAGTTGCCAGTAAATCATCACCAATTCATAAAACGCAGTTAGGCCCCTTTCCGGACTTCAAGCTGTTAAGAGGAAGATCAAACTGGGTAAACGGGTCAAAAAGAAGGCAAGAAAAAAAACAGGTGAAAGTAGTTCATTAACCAACACTAGTTTTACTGGTTTGGGTATGGAAGTGTGAGGGAAATGATCCAATATTAAAATATTTGACTACACTATGACTCTTGATTTGCATGCCTAGTCAACTAAAAAGAAACACACCTTTCCTGTTTGTTCAGGTGAGTTAGAGAACACAAAGAGCTCAGCAGGGGACTGAGAAACAAGCATGTACAAATGCTTCACCTGACTAACTCCCAGCCCCCTGCTTGTAACTAATCTCATCAACTGCTAGAAGATTTTAAAACATTTCCCCTTATCCCCAATCAGGGTTATGTCTCACACACCACCAGCCTTTAATCTCTTACAACATATGGCCAATAGTGTAATTGTTTAACTTTGAAAATGTGAGCACTGAAACAGGAATGACCACATTGCAAATCTGAAACTGGAGATTGAGCCACGTGAGCGTTTTGCTGTCTAAGCAGCTGAGAGGGTCTTTCCACGGCGGTGCTTACGAACCTCCTCCATCAGGTCCTTGAGATACTGGATCTCTCGGCTGATGGAATCGGCTTTCTCTTTCAGCTCGTTGTTTTTCTTCTCCAGCTCGTCGCATTCTGAATTCAGCAGGTCCTGCTCAACCCTCTTCTTCTGCCGGTAGCGAGTGGCAGCAGTCTTGTTCTGCTCCATCTTCTTCAACTTCTTTTCAACCACCTTGGGTGCACCCGACACAGACTTTACCCTGGATGCCTTGGGGGAGGGAGAGGCGGCAGGTTGTGGCTTGCAGTAGGGTTTGGTCCTGGAGGAACCAGGTGTGGGAGAACTTGGGGGAGTTGAGTGACACTCTGGTGACCCAGCACCTGACTCGATGCCAGAGTCACTGTCGCTGTCACTTGATGGGGAGGTGCTGATGGACTGATCGGTGACAGAAATGAGGGGAGTCTCCTCTTTGTTGGTAAGAACCACTACGAAGTGAGCTGCGGTGGAAAGTGAGAACAAAATAGGACTGGTGCTTTGAAGGATTTCATTGGAATTTGGGATGATGGTGGTGGTAATGGATGTGGCCATTTTCTCAACATCTAAAACATCAACTTCACTCCCCAGCTCTAAAGTGTAGGCTGGAGAAGAGGGAGCTGGAGAGGGGGGTGGAGATGAAGGCTCAGACTTTACATCATCCTGATCAAGAACCATCTCTGTTGTCTTGGTCTCAGGTACAGCAGAGGTTTCCATAGGGAGGGAGATGACATCTGGCAAGGGACTCCGGTCTGGGCTGTTGTGCTGGACACCGAGTTCCAGATCCAGATCCATGTGGGAGTCAAGAGAGGCCAGGAGATCCTCAGGGGAGCTGGGAGACTCAGATGAGCAAGAGCCAATGAGAGAATCCAGGTCAAACTCATTCAGATCAATTTTTTCTGACATCCAGTCCAGGCCTTCAAACGCATCTGCTGATAAACATCATCAAATATTGTAAGTATTTTCTGCAATCTGCAGGCCACATGTTTACTTGAATAATTTAGATTCATTGCTCACCTTTACCACTCTCTGCTCCAACTTGGGTGTCAAGCAGGTCACTGGCACCCAGCAGGGAGAGGGACAGCAGGTCTGCTTCAGTCTTGGTCCCCAGGAATGAGGAAGAGTCAAACAGAGGAGGAGAAGGAGGTGGAGAGGAAGAAGAGAGTGGGGAAAATGACATTGTCTGATACGGAGAGGAGGATGCATAAGAGAAGGAGAGGGAGGGCGAAGCTGGCACCTTCCCCTCTAAAGAGGAGGAGGGAGAAAGAGCTTCCTCTTCATCTTTGTCCAGAAGGGGCCCCATGGGGTCAGCCATCAGAAACGAGGACCCTGTGAGCAAAGATAGACTCTCATAACCATGTAATGTTTTACATCAAATGCAAATTTTTAAAAAAGTAACATTTTTCTGGCTGAAACAGAGGGATTATGTGTCAAACCAACACCAACCTAAGCACAGGGCCTCCACGTCCTCCAATGCCAGCTGGGATTGTGTCATGACTGCTGCTGGTCAGTGGTAGCCGCAAAAAGGTGAACAACGGTGAGTCAGATATCGTAAGCAAGTCGAGAGGTCCGGTACTGCTGTCGACGGCAGCAAAGCTGAGGGTGGTTGCCGGTTGAGACCTGCAATACAAAGGCCATGTGATGGTAATGATATGAACATGACAGCAAGGGCTTTATTGATTTGATGTTTTTATTTTAATAAATGTTCATTATACATATCATCCAACTGAAATGCACAATTTACATGTAAAATGTATGAAACATAAGTTCCACATCCTTAACAACACCCTTCTGGTCAGCTTTATTCGTGAGAGACAGTACATACTTCTGGACACAAACATTTCCTGACTGACAAGCCTTGTGCAAACACAACGCCAAGTTTTAGTGTGAGCTGCTGAGGCTGGGTGGGGGAGTGGAGGCCAATTCTAGCTAATTTTCTCAGAAGTGTCGACGCTGTGTTGATGCGAAACGCCCCACCCTTTACCGGAGAATAACATTTCCTAATTTGGTCATGATTTGGCCGGTAACCCCACCCTCCGTGGTGAGTCACTGCTGGGATGTGGGAGGGGAACCGCCATTTTCACAACAAAAGTCATCTGCGCGAGGCGGGGGTTTCACGGCTAAAATACAGCACGCGCCATTTTGGCCACGCCACGTTGACAAGTTTAATGTGTAGAAACACCAAAATAAACACACAGCCGTATTACACGAAGCTAAATCGTATTATAATGGTTAAGTAAAAAATATTCTCGCCCCCTAACTCGAGAACAGCTGACATGCGGAACATTTAACTCATCAAAATGTGACGCCGTCTGGGACAACCCTAACCATCACAATGTAATCCGACACCAACAACTCCTAATCGGGAAACTGAGTCTTACATTAATTTTTTTGTCTCCGTTGATGTTTTTACGTGTTTCTTTACAACAGGTATTTCTAAATTCCAACAAGTACATGTAATTTATAAACTACTAATTTTAAGTGACATTAATGTGACAATTTCCAATATAATATACTTACGCCATTTTGCCAGAAATAGCCAGTGCACTTAGCCTTTGCACTGCCGAGTTTTTGCCGCTGCAAGGGTCGCTGCCGCACGCCTTTATACTGCCATTTTAGCGCTTTGGGGCCTGGACAGGTTATACTAATCACTCACAGAACGCCACTAAAGAAGAACGGGCGGAAACTGACACGCAAGCCTTTATAGAGACTAAGCACTGCAAAGTGTACTCCTCCGCTGTTTCGTTTCCGTAGGCGTTGGTTTATTTCACAGTAACAGCATGAGTGAGCGGAGTTTCCGAGTCAGGCAGCAATTTTACGAACAGCTCCTCCCACCAGGGCACTGCGATACACTGAACAAACCTACTAATGTGAGCGTGATACCTCACTCTTATTTCATTGGCTGGTTTCCTCACAATATCGATGATATATAGATCCGCACAGAACTACAGTATTTATGTCAAATGTAGGTCAAATGGAAAACGTAAACAATATATATAGTGAATACGGATTATTTTTACATATATGTTAAAATCACAATTAACGAATATTATATTGTACAGTTTACCCAAATATTTTTATTCCTACCGAGTTTTCAAATGTTCATGCGACACATTTGTGCCAATATTTAACATTTTCATTTATACTTTGTTACATGATTGCATTGATTTTAAAAACGCTTAAAATGTCTTGTTTTTGTATTGTATTCCTCATTTTGTTGTCTTTAACTCTGTGCAGTGAATCCATTTCTAAGAAAAGTTTGTCTAACTTTTTATAGGACGATCAGATCAGTTTCACTTCCTCTCTACAAATTTCTAGTGAATCTGTAGTAGATTAACAGGTTGACGTGTCTTGAACTCGACTGCCCCATGGTGGTTAGCTTCAGCTCTTTTTTCCTGTATAAAATGCAATCAAGTAAAACAAAACCACACAAAACAGCTTATGACCCTAGGGAATTATGAAAGGGAGCATCTTACAAAATCAAAAGCATTCAGGTTAATGAAAAGAATAACTTTATTAGTTGTTATAATCACTATGGAACTATACATATTTAAAAGCTTAATAATGGGACACACTTGCCAAGAAATATCACATTATCAAACCACAGGCCGTAATAAATTGATAAGCACAAAATCAGAAAAGGGAAGATATTCCTAATCCAGTTTACTGAACGCATCCTTTAAGTCCATGAGCTCATTCAGACCTTTTTCAAGGTCCTCTGCTAGCTTGCGGAGTTTCTTTGCAAGCTTTGATTCAAGACCTTTTTTCACCTTCGGTCCATCTTTTCCCTCGATGAAGTAAAAATTCATTCCAAGTGCAAAGCCTTTTATCACTCCAGATGCCTTGCTGCTCGTCTCTGAGGACACAGCACTTGCGTCTCCTGTAGCCAACTTCACTATTTTTTCTGTTGTTGGTGAAAAACTCTCAGTTGCATTCAGGACAGACAAACCATGTTGCTTCAGTTGATCCATGCCCTCATTGATGTATTTCAACCTGCTTAAAATTTTCTCATAACAGTCATCAAAGTCTTGCAAAGTTTTGTCGATTTTCTTCTTGTCTTGTGTTAAATTAGCCTGGAAGACCAGAATTTATCATTTGTTTTAAAGAAGCTTTTAACCATTAGGGGAAAATTTTATTTCTTTTGTTGCATCATAGCTTGTCAGTAAGGTCATTCATTAAAAAAAATGTATGATTTCTGTTTTCAGCTACAAGAAAGAAGCCAGAAAATCAGTTCAACATGTAAATAGATGCCTTTGAGTTTGGTCACCTTATTTGCAATGGCTGCTGATGCACCAGTGACGCCTCCGGCTGCAGCCACACCAACTCCAACAGCAGTAAGAGCCAGAGAGGCGCCTGCTGTGAATGGAGACAGAATCACTCCAGCAGCTGCTGCCACTCCTCCTGCTACTGTTGATGCTCCTCCAGTGATTCCAGCAATCTTTGTGCTCTTTGAAACCTCCAGAATTAAGAAAACAATAAATATTCTACATATCTGCTCAAATAAAACAAAAAGGAAATGAGTGCATACATTTTGAACTCTTTTGCATAATTTATTTTTCTACTGTTACCTTGTCTAAATTGAGAGCAATGCTTTGCAGCTCATTAATGAGGTCTTTGAGAGTCCCACCATGTTCACACATCAGCTGGTTATACTCTTGGATTGCTTTGTAGAGAAGTTCAGCTTTAAAGTTAATGACCCTGGAATAAATGTCACAATTTATTGCATTTTAACTCATCTAAATATAAAGTGTTTTAAGGCTCAGACTCACGAAGGAAGCCTTTTTCTTGTCTTAGTCACTTTTACTTACAGTCAGCAAATGTGGGATTCAAAAAGGTTCTCTTTCTGAATGTTGCATCCCATTTAATTTGATGTTGGGTTCAGATTTATGTGCTTCCCTTGTCAATTTGGCATGCTTCATTTTATTTATTATGATACAAAGTCAACCAAAGTGTCTTGAAGGAACGTGTGTTTACTGCCTTCCATGTCAGGAGTTTCAAACGAAATTCACCTTACTGTATGTTGAAAAACGATGGAGCTATGGTCATTTTGGTTAAATCTTAAAAGATCAGTTTGCTGTGGTGACAACACTGAATTGAGCTTCCTGAAAATGTAATTAAAATCTGCACAAAAATAATTAAAACTGCCCCAGATCTACCAAATGTTTAGTGCAACAGTTTAGCAACGATTCTCACGCCAACATATGAAATCAAAACAATGTTCTGTTGAACTCTTGGTCAGGTTGAGCATGTCCCAGAAAATGCAGCCGTTTACTTTTACACACACACACACACACACACACACACACACACACACACACACACACACACACACACACACACACACACACACACACACACACACACACACACACACACACACCACACACACACACACACACACACACAGACACACAGACACACAGACAGACAGACAGACACACAGACACACACACACACACACACACACACACACACACACACACACACACACACACACACACACACACACACACACACACACACACACACACACACACACACACACACACACACACACACACACACACACACACACACACACACACACACACACACACACACACACACACACACACACACACACACACACACACACACACACACACACACACACACACACACCATATAAACCTACTCACACTGCCTCTGGTCCTCTAGGTTTGAGATCTCTGCACACATCAGTCCAGGCTGTAAATCAATACAACTGCAGTTCAGCAACATAATGACTCAAACATCAACTTCAGTGCTTTTACTCACGTGTCATTGCCTCATAGGAATCAGACAAAGATGCAACTTCCTAGTTTAAAGAAAAAAGTTAGAACCTCAATATTACGTCTGTATTCCTTTGAGATTATAATAGTGCGATATGAGATGTACATACTTACCAGGGTTTCAGTTATTCCACTAAGCTTCATTTTTGGTGGCCTGGCTGGCAGTGGAGGAGGTTGTTCTTCAACTTTCTCTGTAACTGATGATTTGTCCGTCTTATGAGAGAAATGAACAACAATCTGGTTTAACTGTTAACTTGTTACTTAAGATCCGTTTCTTTACACATGTGATACAGGAAAAAGTGTGTCTGCTAGAATTCAGAAATCACACATCTCTTAGTAACCATTTGATTTGCTCCTGGTACAATAATTGACGACACTGGAATTTAATTAGTTTGGTAAATTCCAAGTTCCTTTGGTTAATTTGGAGAAATTTGGGGATTTTTGTGAGAACTTTGATAAAGTCAGACTGGAAAAACGTCAGAATCTTCAATAAAAAGATGTCCATAAAACATGAAAACACGTACCGTCAATATTTCTACATATTCATTTTCGACTGCGTCCTGCCTGACCCAGGTCCTTGGCAACACGGGTGGTGGAGTCGAGCTCCGCCTTTGTTTCTGAGATTAAATGTAGAACAAAACATCACAAAAACAAAAAACAACAAATAAAATATTCAAGCATTTTTGAGTTTCTCTGATTTGGTTTCCATTTCACAAAAAAATCTTTATGGAAGGGACCATCTCCTGGATCTGGGGGCTGCTTTTAGGGCGCTGGTCCCTGGACCTAGGAGTTTAGAGCATGTGTGGGGAGTGTGAGTGGGTGTACAGCATCTAATGTGTGTCTTGGTATGTTTGTGCAATGGCTGTGTGTGTGCATGAGGGTGGGAAAGTGTGATTGTGTCTTTGTGTGGCTGTTTATCAGGTCAGGTCAGGTCATGTCCCCCCCCCCACTGTGACAGCTCCTGTCTGATGTGGGACCTATACCCCCATGCCACTCCTCCTGCTGGTGAGTGGTGCCTCTGCCTGCTGGCCTGTCTCTGTGCATCTGTCGGTCTCTGTGCATCTGTCGGTTCGTTCCCGGTGACTGCTGGATGGGATCTGGGCCCTCTAGCCCTGTCGGGCCTCTGCTGGGGCCGGGTTGCCCTTGGATCTCGGGTCTCTGGGTCCGGGCTGGATCTGGCCTGGTGTGGCTGGCTGCTGGTGGACCCACGGCTATGTTGTCACGTCGCGGCCCCCTTTTCTTTCTCCGTTACCTCCCCCAACCTCTCCTTCTGTATCCTTCTCCTTCATTTCCATCTCCGTTGGGATTCAAATCAAACCAAAAAACAATTCTAATAAAGATTTCGTCTAAGAATATGTATCAGGTGGAGCATCATAGCAGCAGCTGTAACGCCCCACCTGTGATAGTAAATCTGTAAGGCTTGTTTTTTGGCATTCAGACATCAATTCTGATTGCAATACTGCCAGACAGGACACAGGGAATAAAGACAAGTTATAACAGAACTCTAATGTTACATCAGTATTCCTTTGAGATTATAATAGTGCGATATGAGATGTACATATTTACCAGGGGTTCAGTTATTCCACTAAGTTGCATTTTTGGTGGCCTGGCAGGCAGTGGAGGAGGTTGTTCTTCAACTTTCTTTGTAACTGAGGGTTCGTCCGTCTTATGAGAGAAATGAACAACAATCTGGTTTAACTGTTAACTCGCTACTTTTTAAAGATCTGTTTCACATATGATACAGGAAAAAGTGTGTGTGCTACATAGAATTCAGAAATCACACATCTCTTAGTAACTATTTCATTCCTCTGGTTAATTAGGGGAAAAGTGGGAACTTTGGGGATTTTTGTGAGAACTTTGATAAAGTCAGACTGGAAAAACTTCAGAATCTTGAAAATAAAAAGATGTCCATAAAACATGAAAACATGTACCGTCCACATTTCTGCATATTCATTTTCGACCGTGTCCTGACTGACCCAGGTCCTTGGCAACACGGGTGGTGGAGTTGAGCTCCGCCTTTGTTTCTGAGAGTAAATGCAGAACAAAACATCACAAATACAACAAAATCTAAACATTTTTGAATTTCTCCGATTTGATTTCTATTTCACAGAAAATTGTGTTCCATCTTATCAAATTCACCTCTGAACAACTTGTGGGAGCAGAGCCACACTTTAGCATCTCATCATCTACAGATTTGACAGGACCACGGAGTCTCCGTGGACGAGGCACAGGCTGCAGAAAAAAGAACATCTTTTGGAAGATTGTGTGATTTGTTACAACTCAGCAGAAATTTAGAGTGTTGTTTTGACATTTACCACACAGAAAGCCACACTTTTCAATGTTAGCAGGGAAAAGTTTCACTTAAAAGAGTAGAAACTATTTGAGGTTTGTATTTTGAACGGTAAAGCTTTCAGAAAGAGATTACTTTTAACATCATTTGCTATTGTGTTGCATCTAAAATCAGATTAAAAGATGACGTTCCTTTCTGCATTTCAGACAAGTACATCTGTCCAATCTGCAGACGTTCAGTTGAAGGCTGGTGAACCCTTAGTGAATCTGGTCAAGCATGTTTAACAACATTTGCTGTTCAGCAGGTGCAACAGGCGTTTAGTTCAGTTTTTACTTTATAACGTCTCAATCAGTCAAAACTAATGCAAATAACTTCACCAGATATTTGATTTTAGGCTTTCAAGTAAGACTAAATTAGCCTTTTGATTTTAATTTAAAAAAATCTCAATGATCAATTAAATCTCCAACCATTCATACATCAGGAGAACTTCTGCATTTTGACTTAAAAGCATGCATTCACAAAAGAAAATCTGTGTCTGTAAAGATGTAAATTATTTTATTTTTTTAGCAGTTTTACAATCTCTTACAGGAAAACAAGCTGTATTTTAAAACTCTTGCCTACCTGTGACATAATGCAGCCTCCTCTCTCCTGATCCGTGTTTACTCTGCTCTTTCCACTCAGACTGGTCACCTTAAAGATGTTTATAACAAAAACTTACCAGGTGAAATGGGAAAAGTGACTCACTGGTAGATAAATGGTACTATTTCACTCAGTTTCATGTGTGTCACCAGCTCAGACACTAACGACAGACTCAGGGGGCGGAGCCAGAGAAACAAAACACCTTGCTGTGATTGGTCTCAGAGATTTCTGAAAAAAAGTAAAAAGAACGTCACTATTTTAACAACACACTTAAAACAATAATGCACACCTTAAAAATTGAATATATATTTAAACATTTTTTTGTGGATGTGTCCATATTTAGGCAGGAAACTTGTCCTAAATGTATGCAAGTTCAACACAGACAGATGAGTGTGAAAACACCTTAAAGCCGGGGTCACTGCTCTGGTTCTTGAGGGCCACAGAAGGCCACAGCAGACATTTTGACCTGAAAAAGTAGGTACAGGTGTTTTAACAAGGGCTGCATCCCACTTATGTGCAAGCTGGTTTATCTGTAAAACTGCAAGAATCTCTTCTGAGTGGAACTCAGCCCTCGTTATTACACCTGTGCTTCCTCTGAAGTCTGCTGTGAAAGAGGCTTCTCTGGTTCAACACACCTGATTTGAATAAAGCCAAGGGGTCGTTAACGAGCTTCTGCTGAACTTGTTGAGGGTGTAATTTTTGCCAAAGAAGTGCAGATGGATGTATCACTTAGTAAAATCATTAATTAGTGAACAAAGATGGTAGAAGAGAACTGATGTTGAATGTTAAATGTGTTTTGTTTTGGGGTAATTTTTTGTGTTTTTAAAAACATATGGGAATATTAATTCCCCTGCAGTAGTTTATTAGCAGATCAAACACTCATGCTCCAGCCAATAGGTGATGGAAGTAAACCTGCCTGTAGGAAGCATAAACCATACAGGAGAACATTTCAAAGAGGAGTAGATCACACCAAACCTAATAAAAGTTAATAGGTAAACAACATCTTATATCATTCTTCACTACTAAACATAAAATCATTAAAGAGAACTGTAGCACATGGAGTTTAGAGAAAAAGATTCAGTTTTAAAATCTGTTCGTTGTAAAGGAGCTGAGCATTTGGCTCCCCCTACTGCTGGATGGTGGTAATGCAACGTTGTGTTGGTTGCTGAATTTTAAAGCTTGCAATTTATTGAACATTTCATTGGTTGAGTGATAATCTGACCTATTTATGATTCTTTGGACTTTCTTCTGAAGCAGGTAAACAGGTTTTGCACAAGTTTAACTCCACACAGTAATTCATGTATGTTACTATTAAGCAATAGTATAACATGTGAAGTGATTATTTAGAAAATATTTGATTTTATTTAATATTGTACTGTATGACACTATGGCATTGTCAATCTTTCCAATGCAATTTGTAATCAAGTGTTACTACCAAAAAAAAAAAAAGAAATCTGATTTCATACTTTATTTCTCTTTCTATTCTAGTTTAAGACATAGAAACATTGACAGTTATAGAAATTTAGATGATTGCATGGAAATGAAACAAATGTATTTCAGTAAGAAAAACTCTCTCTTAACATTTGAAAGCTTTTAACTGCTTGGGTGAAGATTTGTTTCCAGCAAAGTACTCAGAATTCTGGGTGGGATTAAAACATTTGATGGCAACAACAAAAAGATTTAACAAATGAAATGCAGATTAAATCTTGGGAAGTTATATTTCTCCCAGCAGAGATCAAACATCTGATTTTTGAGTAAAACTATTGAATAAGCATTCTGGAAGACTGCATGGCAAACATTCAGATAATAATCTAAGATGATGCAAGGCATTTGTTTTTTATGCATTGTCACAATTATTGTATAAATCTTGTGACCCCCAAACCATTTCTGTACACTTTGCAGCAATGGAGTAAAATCTTCTTTGAGCTTTCATGCAAAAAGGAATGTGTGCAATGATGAGTCAGCCTGAACAGGATGAAGTGGAAATAAAGAATCTGTGTGTTAAAATAATAACAAAGATTCCTGGTAAAATTTTTAAGTCAAGAATCACATTTAAACAAAAGCACAAACAAAGCTTTACTGGTCGATTTTCTGAAACTTAATTTGTCTTGTTTTAAATCCTCAGCCTCACATCTAAACATCTGACTGCACTATAAACCAATAAATCCTCTCAGATACTGTGACCAGATGAAAACAACTACAAGTGGAAAGAATTCAAAGAACATCTTGTTTTTTGGTAAATGTAAACAAGTCCAAAACAAACAGGGATGGCAGTGTTAGTAAGTAGGACTCAACTGAAACCCATGCATTCTATATGGAACAGAATGAACTTTCAATGCTGTGAATGACTTCCAGCACATAGTCTGATTCAAATGTCCACTTTAATCCAACAAACATTGTCCTGCTGCTTCCGTTGCAGCAACTCTTTTTAGGGTGGGTGTTAGTTCTTCTCCTCCACAATCTTGCCAAAGTACTCTTTCTGGAACTGCTGGAACTCCTCCTCTGTGAACACAGACTGTGTCTCCTTGGCCTTTTTGGCGGGTTTGTCTGGGTGATTTTTCGACTTCCTTCCCAAATTGTGGCTCAAGATCTAAATCAGACAGAAATCAAATCAACTACAAACTTACAAGTCACACTGATAATCAAAGTAGATAGTTTAAATCACAATATATGGAGATATCAGAGGAAAAACCTTTGTTACCTTTAATGTATCAGAATCTGTTGCTTTGCAACTGGTTTCCATAAAGTACTTCAGGTTGGCACTCATCTGGCTCTGTCCCTGCTTCTTTCTGAACTCCTCTGCAAAAAACCCCAGATAAAAATGCACCACATGTGTTATTGTTCAAAACAAACTCCATCAGATAAACTTTAACATATTCCGGTCATCTTCAATAATCTCAACCTTCAAAAAGAGCAGAGGTAGAGATTGTTATTAAGTTGATTTTATAAACATTTCTTAACTTGTGTGATTAGTTTAAGCAAAATCTCACACAGATAATCTGAGACATCAACCTGACTTAGATGATCCATAGCTGCTAAAATTAAACGTTGTTCTTACCCACTGCTGATTTGATCCGCTTGTCTTTCACTGTGGCTTTGCTCTTTCCAGAACCGAGGCGACCCTGCAGTCTCTTGACCTGCCTGGTGACCCCCTGCCTCTTGGTGCTCACCAGCTCCATCACTCTGGCCGAGCTCGGGGTCAGCTTCTTTTTCTTCTTCTTCTTCTCCCCTTTACTGCCATCTGGGATCATGAAAAGGAGGGGAAGAAAAACCCAAGTTTATCAAAACGTTGCACGAGTTCAACCATACTAATTGCTTTCAGAGACTTAATGGTGATGTTAACCTGAACTATGTGACATTAAATAAAGAAACCATAGTTAATTTACTTAAGTATTGTCTGTTTACAAAATGGCTTTGGAGAAAATGTTCTAGTTTCATTTTTCATCATATTTACCCCAGTCTTCTTTATGATAGAATAATGTCTATTTTGGTTACACAGAGTGAGATTAAACTGAATTATCATGTCAGAAATTATTCTGTCATGTTGTATCTATAAATCCAAATTCTCTAATCATTAGTCACATTTCACTCCATTAATCTTTCAGCATTAAATTTTAGGAATAGTAGTTAAAATAAAGAGTTTAAAACGTGCTATCTTTTTGAACATTTCAATATGTTTCTTGTATTCTGGATGTAAAACTCGATTGAAACACCTGGTATTTTGCGTTTAGATGTCAATTTATTGTTTTGTTGTTCTTAATAAGTAAAACAAAAAATGAAAACCCCAGTTTAAAGCTGCAATCTAGTCAAGAAAGTTGTCCAAATACACACACAAAAACAAACAAGCTAATATTGTGTGAAGTTTCATTGTTTTCAGATTTCATTTCCTAGTATGAAACACAGTTTATTTGTTAAGATTTGGAAGAACAAACTCAAGATAAAAAATAGCAGAAGACACAAACTTGAGAAATTAAAGTTGAAACTTTTTTGTTACTTATTTTCATTTTAAGAATATGTGAACACTAAATGAACTAAAACCACAAACATCAGCGCCACTGACTCGCATTAGCTAACGAGCTAAACTGACCTTTAATGTCGTCGTTCAGCAGCTCCAATCCTCTCCTTATCAGCGACTGCGACATATTTAACAATCCAAACTATTACTGATCAATAACCACCAGTTAAAGCTCTTAAAAACCAAAGAACAGCACGTGAATAGGTCAACATCCGGTTTGTCGTGTGCACCGGCTAAAGGAGTTCGTCAGATATTTATTCAAAATACACACAGTTCCTACCCCATTCAAACTAACTATAAAGAAATAAAAAAATAAATACATAAACATTATTATTATTATTATTATTATTATTATTATTATTATTATTATTATTATTATTATTATTAGTAGTAGTAGTAGTAGTATTAAAACACGAAAGATTTGTGGTTGCATTTAAAAAGAGCATTTATCACTTTGAGTTTAATTGAACTCTATGGTTACACATAAATTAACCACATGAAAAATTTCACATAAACAATTAAAGTTGAAACTATAAAATAAATGAATGGATTGTGCGCTGACTATGAAAGGAAAGTCCTGTATTTGTTGTTAATTGATTCGGATCACATATTTTTTATTATGAATTAATGGGACGTGTTAAATTATTGATTTGACTTTTGCACGTTGTTTTAGGTGCTTAATTTTTTTTATTATAATAAAAGAAGACATAAAGTTCAGACTTGAAGTAGGCTACTTTGTTTAAAGACGCGCGTCCCCGCCGCTTCCAGTTGTGGAAGTTACGCACTCCCTCTTTTTCCGACACCTTTGCTCCCTCTGTATTTTTCAACCTTTGACACAGGATAAGGTCGACAAACTAACTTTCAAAGCTCCCTGCCTGTCCACAGGCCACCATGGCGCTCCAAATCAGAGCTCTGATCACCTCTAAATGGCTCTCTGAGGCTGTAAAAGCGAAGGGGAAAATGCGCATCTTGGACACCTCTTGGTATTTGCCCAAACTGCGGCGAAACGCCAAAAGCGAATTCAAAAAGAGGCACATCCCGGGCGCAGCGTTCTTTGACATAGACCAGTGCTGTGATAAAACCTCTCCTCTGGACCACATGCTGCCGTCTGAGAAGCTTTTTGCGGATTACGTCGGGAATCTGGGAATACAGAACGACACGCACGTCGTGGTGTACGACTGCAGCGAGTTCGGTGCGTTCGCGGCGCCCCGCGTCTGGTGGATGTTCCGGGTGTTCGGGCACAGTGCGGTGTCTCTGCTCAACGGGGGGATCAGGGACTGGGAGGTGGAGGGTCTGCCGGTGAGCAACCAGTATGCCAGACCCAGTGCGACCGAGTTCAGAGCCTCTTTGAACCGGACGTGGATAAAGACCTACGAGGACCTCCTGGACAACCTGGACACCAAGAGGTTCCAGGTGGTGGACGCCAGACCAGCAGGAAGGTTCAAGGGACTGGACCCTGAACCCAGAGACAGTGAGTATAGTCTCAGGAGCTTCATCAACTTTGAGTCAGGAACTGAAAGTCGATGACAACAAGGTCACTGTGACCTTTAAAATCACCCAGGCAGCCACATTAGTAGCTGCATGAATCTGCACACAAAACATAAATAGTTCTCACTCAGCAATCAAGCATCCTGGTTAAAGATAATTATATTTAAAGAAGACAATATTAGATACTTTTTAAATTGTGTAACTTTTAACAAATAAAAGTGATCGGAATAAAGTCTTACTTTGAGACAAACTTATTTGAGGTATTTATTTGTTTCAGGACAGCTCATGTGAAATGCTTTCATCAGATCAGAGTTTGGTATTAGATAAAATAAGTCACATTTAGAAATGATGCACAAAAATCAGTCCTGGTACTGGATTTAAACTACGATTCCTTTTAATTTGTAATAAATAAGATCATTAATGTGGCTTTTATTCAGCCTCATTCCATGTTTGCCAGTAATATAATGTGCTTATCAGTCCTATGTTTGAAATAAAGTTTAAGTTAAGAAATTTTCTGATCAATAATGACTACATTATTCTCAAAAAGGCAGTGAACATATAGTGAGAAAACATTATCATTGTTGTAAAGTCCCATATTGGCACATTCACTGACTGAGACCTGAGATCTGATTTAGTCTTTATAGCATCAAGATTAAAGTTACAGAATGACTTAAAGGTTGAGTCAGTTTCCAAATAGTTCTAAACTGAACACTGTAAGCGCCTCCCACCCTGAGAAAAAGCCCCTAAACATTACGTTTGATATATGAAAGAAAGTAAACTTCTCAAACTTTTTGCTGAGTCAGTGATATCTGCAGGTGTCTGATGTAAAAAGACCTGTCCTGAACGTCTCAATTTCATCAACTGAGCTGTGCTTATTGATAAAAGAACAACTTTAGTCCAGTTGTTTGTGTTTGAAAATAAATGATCAGATTCACTAATCAAATATGAAGCTGAAGCAAATCTGCTGACCACATCATTACAGTATGTCAAAAGAACAACTGGACAAATTGTTGGTTTTAGAGATCATTCTGAAGGTTTTTATTGCACATATACTAACTTGAGCTGAGTTAAAAAGTTGTTAATTATACGTTAGTGTGTCTATTTGATTTTAAAGACCCTAACCTAAAACATATCTGAAAGCATCACAAAAATCCCCCCATCCATCCATCCGCCCATCTGTCACAGAGGTGACAGGTCCAGCAGGGACGTCCAGACATCCCTCTCCCTAGTGACACTGTCCACCTCCTCCTGGGGTTCCAGGGCCAGAGGCGTTCAAGTTCCCAGGCCAGACAGGACTTATAATCCCTACGGTGAGTTCTGGGTCAGCCCCGGGTCTCCTTCCAGTGGGATATGTCCAGGAAACCTCCAGCAGAAAGCAGCCAGGAGACATAAGGCTGCATTCACACTGCAAGCAAAAGTGGCCTGGATGTAAATTTTTTTCTTGTAAATAATATGTGACCCATATAAAAACAGTCTAATCAGCACAAATACCATTTTTCCACATCAGACCCATGTGGTCCTGAATCAGACACACATCTGCTTTAGTTTCTTTTCCTCTTTATGAAATAACACAAACTAAAAGGCAGGTGGAAAATGAAAACGCCAAACAGAGCAGCTGCAAACTAAGACATGCTGTTCTGTGGTAACAAGGCAGAGGCGGGAGGTGGAAACACCAAAACACACAAACAGATCCTTGTAACCAAGGCTTGTCCTGGATAAACCCTTCAGTTGTACACAATGAGACCTGAAAGCGTGAGGCAGATGCATAAATGCACATTTTATCTACGGTCAGTGACCCACGGACACACACATGTGAACACACATTAATGTGAAGTGAATGGACTAATAGTTTAGGTTTGTTCTAAACTCATACAGCAGTACTGATAGTGTTTTATCTACCCCCCCCCCCCCACACACACACACACAGAAAGTTAGAAAGTTGCAGCAGTGACCTTTGACCACATTGATAATTGACATTAAACAAGGACGTTTTCTGCTTTGTGTTCAGTTTTAAAACATAACAGCAGATAAAACGGAGATATTCTAAAACAATATTCAGCCATATTGATGTATAGTCAGCAGATGACAGCATTGCTCAAGTATGGACGTCTTCCTGCTAACTGTATGCATCATCGTCTTCGTGAGTTTCTGTTGCATACACAGAGTTTTGAAGAAAACTGAGGAAAGATGTTAAAAAATGCTTAACTTTAATATTTCTTTTCAGTCATGATCTGAATGAATGAATGGATCTATTTCTGTTACCTCAAATACAATTCTCATTAATTAGAAATTAAAACAAACAAAATGTTGAAAAGATCTCACCTTTAGTTAGTGTCTGAAATGTTTTGCAGCTAAACTGAACTCCATCATTTTTGTTTTACTTTTTAAACTTGTCATTTTCTATCTATAACTTTTCAAAATTATATTTTTAAAGGTTTATTTGAGATTTTCTCAGGGTGAAAGTTAAAAAAGCAGCGTCAACTTCCTCATTATCCTGTTGTTAGTTTCATAAAAGTCGTTAATTTAATTCCTACACAGTTTAACCAAACTTTCTGTGACATTTTGCCTTGAATAACAAAAACTTTGGGTTTTTCTTTCTAATCATGGACTGGTTTTAATTTAAACAACGTATCTGAGAACTGAGTCGTGACCTGTGGAAGTGTAATCCGTCAGTCAGGGAAGGAAAAACACTGGAGGTGTGAAGATCTCTGAAAATAAACTTTTCTGGTTGCATGCTCAAAATAAAAAATATATCATTTAGGTTTCCTGACAAATGTTACAAAAAGTTTTAGCTTTTTTTCTATAGGCTGTAAAATACTATTATAATAATCTTGGGGAAATTTGGCAAATATGACAAATTCAAACATAAGATCACATTCAAGTCTTTCTGTTTACAACAGAAAATGCAAATATGTTGACAAATTAACTTCTCCAGCAGGTTTTATTGTCATTTATATTGTTTTGATTTTCAGGTGGAGCATTACTGTTACATGTACTGACTTGTCTCAATAATGTTATCGGTTTTCATCAACAGTATCAAGTCTATTATTAGAAAATGCATGACTAATACTGCTGCAAAAAACAGGAGACAGGCAAAGGGTTTTGAAACTAGCTGTTAAAAACCAATGGAAACCCTCAGTTTTTATTCCACATGTCAATAAAACTAGTTTTTAAAGGTCATGAAATACCTCTGCTGTGGTTTCAAAAGTCAGCTGACACAGATGTAACAGTGCTACAAACTCAAGCTTCAAACATGCATGGTTTAATATGAAAACAAGCTCTATGGGAGGCACTAAAATAATTAAGCAATAATTTTAAAAAATCCACATTTAGCTCTTTATAATAAAAATAGTGCAAATATTTTAAGGTCCTTTTTTCACCACATTAATTAAAAAAATCACAAGGTTATGTTTGGATGTTAAAAGATAAATCCAAATAATGTTAACAAGTATTTAGAAATACATAAAGTTAAGTTAAAATGTTGAAATCTAAACAAATGTTTTATCATGAAATATTTAGCTAACATTTAATTTCAGACACAAAAATGGAAGAATCTTTTCAAAATAAACAGGGATGAGGAGATCCCTTATCTAAGGTCTCAGAGATCATGAGTCCTTGTATTTATCAGTGTTCCTGTCTAGGTTTTCTCTGCACGTTGGTAAACAATTAATAGTTCAACAGAGTCACACAATTTCACCATCAAAGGCACTCCGGGTTGGTAGATAAGGGATCTCTACACCCTGCTCTTATTTTGGTTGGATACTTCAGTTTTACAGTTTAAATCTGCAATTTGTTTAAACCACCATATTTGTTTCTAGACTTCAGCATTTGGATGTAAATTCATATATTAGATTTGAGTTTAAACATTTATCTAAAGCTAATTGTGGTGAAATAAAACTGTTTACATTTTTATCATATTCATTTACAGTTTGTGTATCATTTTCTGACTATTTATGACATTTTTGTCTGTTTATGTGGGATTTTAGTTACAATAATTTATTAAAAAGTTATTCCTCCTTCTGACTGACAGACACGGAGCCAGGTCACATCCCCGGCTCCATCAACATCCCCTTCCACTCCCTCCTGTCCTCTTCGGGTCACTTCCTGCCTAGAGAGAGACTCCAGCATCTCTTCGTCCATGCCGGTGTGGACCTCAGTCGGCCCGTGTGTGTGCTGTGTGGTTCTGGTGTGACTGCCTGCCACGTGGCGCTAGCGGCCTACGAGTGTGGACACCCGGAGGTGTCTGTGTATGACGGGGCGTGGTCGGAGTGGTACACCCGCGCTGTTCCTGAGGACGTCATCTCTGAAGGCAGAGGGAAACACGTGTGAGAACGCCTGGTGGGAGGCCAGATCGGACTGAGACCGAACCACAAGAATCCAATCACGGGAACCTTTAACCTTTATGCTATGAAGCTACATTTGTGTGCTAGCTTAGCATAAAGAGAGAGGGGGAAAAACATACTATTAATAGCATTCCAGCAGCTGTGAAGCAGTTTGGACACTTTTTAAATTCACGTATAAATAGAAACGTGAAGCAACAGGTTCAGAAAAGCCACTTTCTGTCTTCATCGCTATGTTAACTAGACCCAGTTAGCTCCACAATAGGCTCAGAGGAAGAAGGTCTTCATATTTTATTCATTTCTCACCAAAAAAATACAATAAATAGATTTCCAGGAATGTTTTAAGATTTTTCTAAAGGGCTTTGCTCAGTATGAGGACTAAACTTGATGTTAAATCAGTTTACAGCTCTTGTAGGGTAAATCTTATTTTCACCAAAGTGCTTACTCACATTCCAATAACATGCATTCTTCATTGTGCAATACTGTGTTTCACGTTGGACCTTAAGGACACGCCAGTGATCTATGAGCAGTTTAGGTTGCAGCATTTGTCAGGAAGTGAGTAATAATGACCTGAATGCAGTCACGTCGCCTGTGGAGCAGTTGCATTCCAAAATAAACTATCACACCTTGCTGGTTTGTTTTTTTTATGTTTGTCACACTTAAATGTGTCGGATCACCAAATGAATTTAAACACGAGACAGAGATAACACAATTAAACACCAAATGCAGTTTCTAAATGATGGTGTTCAGTAATAAGGGGGAAAGTGATTTACCCCTAAACCTAACACCTGGCTGGGCCACCATTAGGAGCACCTGCAGTCCAGTGTTTGCAATAACTGGCAATTAGACCTTTACAGCACACTGTCCACTTATCTTTGCAGAATTGTAATTTGGCCACATTGGAGGGTTTTCAAGCCTGAACCACCTTTTTAAGGTCATGCCACACCACGTCAATCAGATTCAGGTCAGGACTTTGACTCCAGAGTGTTTCTTTAGCCCTTCAGGAGGAGGACTTACTGCTGTGTTTTGGATCCTGCTGCAGAACCCAAGTGAGCTTCAGCTGAAGGTCAAGAACAGACGGCCGGACCTTCTCCTTCAGGATGTTTAGGTTATAACATTAACTTAGGTATTAAACAGTAATATATATTATTATGACTATTAATTACAATAATAATATTAATAATAACAATATATCCTTGTATTTCTGGTCCCACCAACACAATATAAACTTTGGAAAGAAGTTTGATCAGTCTCTGTCGTGAATTCTTGAACTCAGATGGTTTAGGACCGTGCAGGAAACACAGACAACTACTTATTATTACCAGTAAATATTTATTTAGACCACCGCAGTCAAATTAAGAGTTTACATTTAAGAGGCAACACAGAGTTGAACATGTATGACCAGTTTCTAAGCCATGAATCAACAGGATGTCTAAGTGGGGATTATATGATAATGTGGATAAAATAGTGATGTGATCACGGTAACTTCCAGAGTGACGTAGATAAAACAAAAGATATATCTGAGACTATAATTTTGTCGATGTTCATTGGGACAAAGCTTTAGACCCTTCAGTTCTTTGGATATTGTTCTGGGGATCTTTTGTAATCTTAGATGAGTTGTCGCTGAGCATCTGGGGTCATTTTGATCAGCAGGCCACTCCTGAGAAGGTTCCCTCAGCTTTAGAAGGGGAGATCTCAATGACTTTGTTTCTCTTTTCTTTTCTGGAAGATTTCTGGCTTTTAAGGATCTTTTGCTCTACTCCACTTTGTCCATTTTTGATCTGTAACCTTTAGGTGTGACAAAAATACACAAAAAGGGAAGTAAAGAAGGGTGGAACTTTTTCACATCACTGTGTGAATTTAATAAAAAATAAAAAAACAGAACAGATTTTTAAAAATAATGTGCCACTCTGAAATGTCACAGTCAGACTCACACATTTAGACATGTTAACACGTAGCACAGCACATCTTTGCTGAGTCACATTTAACACATAAAGCTATTGTAACTAATTTGTAACTAATTTCTTGTAAAACTTGACTTCACTGTGCGTGAATCAGTAGGCTTCGGGGGAAATGTTCCACGAAAACCAAACAATTGTGACGTTAGTAAGAAGTAGATATTTTAGTTCCTCTTTCCTTTGACAAATAAAATTACTTCTTGTACAAACACCTTAACATCACGTATACTGTATTTTAGTACACAATTTTTACCAAGGGTCAATTGAAAATGTCATCAGTTCTGTTGGATCCTGAGAGAGCAGCTGTCTTCATGTAACTGGTGAGTGTTTTATTCTCATAAATATACAGCTGTTCTTTTAGTGAACACAAGTTTCAGTGAAACTCTTGATTAAAATATCTCTGATTTATTCTGTTTTATTTAAAAGAAGTATTCAGCTGTAAATTCTAATAAATTATATAAATTTAATTTTAACATTATGCAACTAAAAATGATTCTTTAAGAACTCTGCTTTAATTAAACATGTCATGGTTTATTAAAATTTGTATTGTTAATTTTTATTTTAGAAACTACTCTGGTGGTCAAAAATGCCAGTTCTGTTTATGTGTCCTTTTATAGTACAAAAGCCTTTAGAAGACACTCAAAGATTTCAAAATGGATTTGATAGAAGTGGAGAAAGATAGTGGACTTTCCCCGTAAAGTTTTGGTTTTGGAGATGAAAAAGGAAAATGAACTTTGGGAAATTAAATCAAAATATCAAAAGTTAACAGGGTATTACCTCATGGGGGCGCTCTGACCTGCCCTGATGTGAGAGCTGACGTCTAGTCAAACAAAGATTTAAACATTTAATTATGATTTATGATTCAAAGATCTGGAAACAGCTTCTAGGAAGAACATTTTTGTGTTCTAAAAACAAGATGAAGAGATTGTGACCCAAAGACCGTCAAGCTCGAACTGTAGCCGTAAAAGAGTCTGTTGATTAGACAAACTTGGGGTTTTTAGTAAACTGAAGCACCGCTCCAGTGAAGCACAGAGGAGGAGGCGTAATGGTGTGGGATTGTTTTTGTAGAGGGCATTGTTTGGGTGAACATCACACCATCTTGTATGCTGTGCCTTTAGGAAATTACTTGATAGGTCTTGACTTTGTTAATCACGATGACTAAGTTTGACTTCAGATTCTGTGAAAACTACTTAAAGAAAAAAAAAAGTTTGTTATGTTTATGTATTTGGCAAACACTTTGTCCAAAGCAACTTACAAGTGATAATGTAACCAACCTTTGAACTACTTAGACGGACGAACACTAGTCAGTCTCTAAGGTGACAGTGAAGGAAAAGAGTACAAGCATAGACGGAAGTGCACAGAGAATACAGAGAGGAAGGGAAGTGCAGCTTCACTTCACTTTATTATTGTTGTCCCAGTAGGGAAATTGGTCTTGCAGTCAGCTGATAAACATAACGCACGGTCACAGACACATCATTAAAAACCAGGAACAAATCACTAGTAAAAATCAGTCTAAATATCAATTATAACCATCAGACTAAAAAAACAATCGTGCCTAATCCCATTTTAAGTCTAGTTGAAGAATGACCTGAGGTACTTAGTACTGAACACCACAGTGATGACCACTGCAGGTGGTGATCTTCTTTCTAAAATCAATACACAAATCTTTGGTTTTTGTGACATTAATTTTGAATTGTCACACCACTCAACAAGCCTGTCCAGGTGAGTCATCCTCCCCCTGCAGCAGGCTGGCAATAACTGTGTCATCTGCAAACTTCAAAATGTGTTAAGATGTTCTCTGAAGAGCTGGGTCTTCAGTAGTTCTTGAAGATAGACCCTGTTCTGATAGCTTAGTAGATCATTCCACCATCGTGGAACGAAACTGAGTGTGGTGTAGGGTTAGGGTGATGAGCGAGTGACCGAGTCGTGATGTAAGCCTTTACAAAAGGATTCAAGTAGATGGGAGCCGTTCCATTTAACTTGAACTTGAATTTGATACGGGCAGCTAAAGGTAGCCGAGGGGTGACGTGCACTTCTCTGCTCCTCTGATAAAGTTCTTGCTATCATTTGGAAGCTTGGAACTTTTCATTTTGAGCTGATAGAGCACCTCAAATGAGAAGTGAATGTTTTCAGAAAATAAACAGGAAGTCCAGATGTCCTTATTTGACCCTGGGATTACCACGCCCTGGGCTGGAGGACTGAGGACTTCACCAGCAAACCGGTGACCCTATCACTACAGCCTTTGTTACCCTTAACATGACAGAATGGGGATTAAACAAATGCATGAAACTAATGTTAAGTTTTCAAAGTTCGCAATGATAGAAATAAAAATTTAGTAAATTTTCAGGGGATTGTTATGTCATGATTTAAAGTTTCCCAAGTGAGTTGAAGTTCTGCTTTGGAAAAGCACACATTGAAGAACTGCTGAACTAATCGCTTGTCATGTGCTAACATCCCAGCACACTTAAATTATTTTCAGGACCTCAGTTCGTGCTGCTCTTTGGCAAAAAGAGGGGGTAAAAAGATGAAGAGAACAAAAAGGAAATAGAAAACAAAAGGGATTTTTTTTACCCTGCTGTTTCTTGAAACTGACAATTCATTCAGTTACTACCATCAAGGAAACCACGTGAGCCGCAGAGCTTTTTTTTTTTTTTTTTAATTTCTGTTTGCACTTTACTCAGAAATATTTCCCCTCTACGTCACTTTGCAGATGAAGCAACAAGGCAGAGTTTTACCCGAGACGTTTGATGGGAAGTCTCAGTGAGCGACGTGAAACAGGAATAATCAGTCACTTCAAATTTAACTGAAAGAGCTCTCTACTCTAGAAAGGTAAGGCTCCTTTACTTGTTTATTTTGACGAACAGATAAAGAGGTAGATCACATATGTTTCTTAGCACAAGATGAATGAGTCTGTGGCAAGAAGTTATGTCACAGCCAGCTCAACATCCTTGATGTGGAAGATGATAAAGTGGAGTGTGTGTTGAGGACTAATTAGAAGAGAGATAAGGTTGTCAGTAAACTATAATAAAGTAGCTTAAAGTCAACTTTAAGTGTTTTTTATTACTTTTATTTGAAAACAACAAGGGCATATTTTCAGAATCTGGGCAGGTTTTGAAAATCTCATAAAAGTGAGATTTAATAAATAAATAGATTTGGGACAAAATTGTGACACATTAAAAATGTTTAAATAAAGATTTCTTTTCTCACTGGCTTAAACTTCATATATTATAAATAACTGTGACGCACCATGAGACGACTGATGCAGACAAGCCCACGACTTTGTTCCATTGACTTGTCATACTTAGCCTGCTGTTTGTGTCTTGAGCTTACACTGTTTACTCCTACACCCTGCTGCTGTGCTAATTACTCCCACTTCAGTCGCATTCTGCTTGGAAATAAAGCCACAGCTTTATCATCAAGTGCAGATCTGATTAAAAGGACTGATGTCATAAAGTTGAAGCACTATTTCTTAACAGTTCCATCGTTCATATGGATTTCTCTCTCTCTAAGCAAGATTTTCTTGTTATACAAAATTCTGGTGCCTAAACCACAAACCGTAGAATGACTTTTCACCTTCTTTCATTGTTGAAAACTGAAGCCATGTTATCCTGTCAGTGGATGCCGCCATGTTGCATTTTTGGGACTACAGTGAACCTGATGCTGCATTGTCCTCGGAGGTCGGGAATGACGTCACATCCGAGATACAAGCGTTCCAGTTTGCAAAGTCGGAAAAGTCGGGATACCAAAGTAAAAAGTAATTTACGGTTGTATTTCTTCTTGTGTTTTGTTCACAGACAAACACATTGCCATTGTTGCTTTTGTTAGCAGCACACATTCAAACCATTGTTTTAGACTTTAATAGATTCACTAATGCAAACATTCTGAATTCGTTTAGTCAGAAGACATAAAGCAGGGGTCACTAACAGGCGGACCGCGGTCCGGATCCGGACCCAGAGCCGGCTCTGTCTGGACACAGCAAATCCAGACCCGGTCCCTGGTCCTTAAGAAGCAGGCGTGTCCGAGGAGACACGCGAGCGCTAATGAGCAGGTTCGTCGCTCACTCGGAACCCGCGGAACTTGCCCTCCCCCTGCGTACATGGTTCGGAACTCAGTCCCGGACCGGAGTCCTGGAGGCGAAGCCGAGCGCCAAGCGAGTGGCGCACCACGGCAACTCCTTTAGTTCGCTAAGCTCCCCCTACACCACGGTCGGGCAGCTTCAGAAAGAGATCTACTGCTGCAGAAAGGCGCCACGCACACTAGTGATGCGCGGGTCAGGGTCCTGCACATTTGAAAACTTCTGACCCGCCCCAAACCGCCCCGCATCGCTGTTTCTATTTTTAGAACCCGCCCCGACCCGTCTCATTAAAAACATGTTATAATGACTGAAAGCCTTTTATTTAGTCTGCTGTCTCCAAAATAAAAGTTTTTTTTAACCTTCTCTAAAATATGCTTATGCAAAGTTTGCAGAGTACATCATTTCTCCGTTTTCTTTTATAAATCCTAAAGTTTGCGGAGAAAGTGACTCCCTTTGCGACCCATTTTTGTTTTATAAATTTTATATAAAATATAACAAATTATAAACATACCGGTATATATTTATTTGATAAGTTTTCTAAATGAGGCCACAGCGGTCGCAGAGCGAGAACCGGACGTCTCTCAGCGTCATTACACCTGCAGACGCTCTCACACGCACAGACACACACACACAATAACGGATAATGTAGCTGGAGGGATGTATTTCTTGGCTGATCTGGGAGCGCCTGTTTGTGTCGCACACAACACCCTCACCAGCTGCAGAATTCTTCAAATTGGTTAAAGGACTAGGAAAGAGGTCACTCATGCACCGGGTAGAGATGCTGGAGAGGCGAAGAAAGGAGGAGAGGAGGAGAAGCTCAGAGCAGGTAGAGGAGCAATGATCCAGGCCATTGTCAGTAATCAGTTCATTCTGGTCAAAAACTGGACCAGAGTGTCAAAATAATGTCGACTTTTCTGCATCTGAACAGCAGAAGAAAAAAACCAAACCATTTTTCTCAAAAATTAACTTCAACCACAAACTAATTAATGGGGATCTTGTGCTCAGAGAATATATGTATAAGTATTTAAATATATATAAATAATTATCTATCCATCCATCTATCTCCAAATAATTATTTATATATAAAAATATATACACACACACACACACACACATACACACACACACACATATACACACACACACACATATACACATATATATATACATACATATATGTGTTTGTGTAAGCAGGTTAAGGTGGCGCTGCCCCCGGACCGAGGACCAGGTCGCGAATGCTGATCTGGACCTTTGGCATATTTAGTTGAAGACTCCTGACATAAAGCATCACATGTAATTCTGAACTTAGACACATTCAAACAAGCATATCTTGCAAAATAAACATGTTTTCGCTGCATTTAATTGTTCTTGTGAGGAGCCGCCATCTTTTTTCCGACTTTCTGAGTAGGAAGTCTGACTTCAGAAGGGGTTCCAGTTGATTTTTCCCCACTTGGAAGCTGGAATTTTCGAGTTTCGACAACAAATTGAACGCACCATGAGTCCTGCCCAACAAATAACCTAAAAATATGAGAGAAAAAAATAATATTTGAACATAAAACAGCACTACATGAATCAATAAATGGGAACTGATGGAAAAAATATATTTGTGGTGGACTTTTATTTTCTTTTTGAAAAAGAACTATTTCTCATATGTTTACATGGAGGGGGCGGGACTTAAAGCTTGTACTGGAACCAGCCACTAGGGGGACACTCAGCCCTATATGGCTTCAACTACACTGATATCTATTGATCAGACCCTCCAGGAAGTTGCGATGTTGCAATCGCAACTATTAACGCAAATTCAACCATTAGCGCAAAGCCAAAAACCGCAAAACCAAAAATGTATTGAAAAAAATCGCAACTTTGACCGCAACTTTTAGAAAAATGTGCTACAAAATCAGTCATTTTAGACCACAAGAATCACAAAAAATCCCTGCAACTTCCTGGAGGGACTGAATTGATGGTTGTGATGTGCTGCATGGTGGTGTAGCGGTTAACTCTTTTACCTCACAGCAAAATGGTTCCCAGTACGATTCTCTACTGAAGCTAGTCCCCCTGCAACTATGATGAGCACAAAACCTGTCCAGAACATGAGTGAGTGAGTGAGTGAGTGAGTGAGTGAGTGAGTGAGTGAGTGCACGCTGAATCTTGATGATCTAGTTGAGAGTTTTTCACAAACTGCCACATTAACCACAATCTAGTTCTGCTCGGAACAAATGACCGATTTACTTTAATCAGGTTCAGCATCAGTGTAAGGTACCAGTAAAGTAGAGATTAAATTAGAGCGATAAGCTAACCTGCTGGATAGAGAATGTTTTTTTTCTTTTCTTATTGCAACCAAAAGTAGTTTTCTGGGAAAAAAATGTGGTTAGGATGTGGTTTCAATGTGTCTCAAAGAAAAAAGAAGTGAGTGAAAAGAAAAGTCTGCTTTTTTTTCTTCATTTTTCTGTCCGACTAGATCAGGGGAAGTCCAAATGTCAGAGGAAGATAGATACAAGCAAAACAGAAATGTCTATTTGAAAAGCGAAAGACGTTTGCTGTTGAAACAGAACTTTACAGATTAGAATCAGACGTATGATTTGATAATGTCAGTCAGAGTTCTGCTTTTTATTTTTTTGCTAATCTATTTGTGTGGTCATCTGAGGCGAGTCACTCAAATTTCCAGAGGTCACAGATAGCTCAGTTGAGCCTGGAAACACCAGTGGACAGCCCAGTGTGACTTTAAACGATGCGATTGATCTCATGACCTTTGGTGAAAAAGGCTTCACAATAACCACACTGGATATCAGTCTCATTGCTTTAAAACCTGATAATTTAACAACAGCAGCAACATCTGTTATAATCACAGATCTTTAGATTAACGGTGGGGAAGTATCAGCTACAGAAGGGGTCTGACATTGTTTTTGCTTTGATTGTAAAATTTCCTGTTGACTATTTATGGTTACACCGATTTCCCCTTTAAATGATCTTTGTAAACATTTAACTGAGAATTGTTTCCATGTTTTGTTAAAGGGATTTGCATTTATTTCTGCAGACACAAACACACAGTTAAACACACTGTCTGTTTGTGATTATGCACAATGTTGGGACATTGTTTACTTCTTACGATAACTGTCTCTGAATGCAGTTATTTTAGGTTTTTTGCTGCATTTGATAGAAAACACGTAAATGTGTCATATTTTAACGATTAATGTTCCCTCTGCAAGCACCGAGAAGTGATGGGGATTTTAAAATTTGTAATAATAACATATCCACATTTGCATAAATTTTAAAAAACAAACAAAAAAATGTTATTTTGGTTCATGACATCATTTGGAAACACACCTTCATATTCATAAATGCAAATATACATAAATATAAATGCCTTGTTAGGACAAAAAAATTCTTCCATCATTAGGCTGAGGCCGTTTCTATAACCTGACATCAGAATGCTGTAAAGACAGTAAACTCCAGCTTTCTAAAGTAGCTTTTGCTCCAGTTGTCTCCCAAGTCGCCTGCCTTCATCAGAGTCAGAGAGCTGCACCAGTGTAAAGAGCTGTTTGATCAGGCACCAGAGTCTGATGATAAGACACATGTTTGCATCTTAGCTCATGATAAGTTGGACTTCCGGTTATGGCGTCTTACCAAACTTCTGAAAAGTACGCTTTAAACCTTGACCAGTAAACGTGGTCTATCCTGCCTTTAAACCATATATTTCTCCTGGACGTCATGCCGTCGAAAAATGCAAAATCTGGCCAGCAATCAGGTAAAGCAGCTGTGGATGCGGCTAATGCTAGCAAGATACAGACAGACGAAGCAGAGGCAGAGGAGCTCATGATAAGTTGATCTATGGTGGCTTTGATTCTCTGCTAATCTACAAAAAACGGAAGTTTCCACATCAAAGGAAATTTTGTTCAAACTTATCCCAATTCTTTTTGACAATCAGACAAATTTCACAGTAGCAACACTTTTTCAAGCTAAAACAAATCACGTCAACTTGGACTTTTTGTGTTTAAACTGGCATAAAATTTGTTCAATAATAATAATAATAATAATTTATCCTTTATTTGTCCCCTTAGGAAAATTGTTTCTCTGCTTTTGACCCATCCTTATGTTTTGAGGAGTAGAGTGCTGACTAAAAGTCTATCAACAATAAGTCACTGGCAACAACTTTCACATTAGATCTTATTTATTTTTATACATTTTATGCAGTTTATACATCAAAACATAGACAACAAAACGCTGCATTGAGCACCCACTGATGTGCATCTTCACAGTAGAAGGGTATCCATGCACAGGGAGCTGATACCAACACAGGATGTGGTCTCTGTACCTGATTAGATTACTTTTAAAATAGTTTTCAAACTGAGAACTCATCCTACTTAGAAGTATTCTAAGCATATCTACTTCCTCTTTAATAAAACTGTTGTTTTTTTTCTTTTAACATCTAATTGAAAATCGACAACCTTTTTTGGCCTTTCTTTTAAAAGCTACAGTTTCTAATCTGATTAATGGTGTTTTTAGAGAAGGAGGGAGATGTCAATGGCAGGAAGTGCAGCTGTCAAAATAATGGAACATTTTATGGTTTTCAGAAAAAACAACAACAATCTGACCTTTATTATTAAACCTCAAAAAAACAGGTGACCGAAAAGAGTGAGAATGCGTTCTTTCCCCCGAGGAAGGAAATGAAAGAAAATATAAACAGCTCTGGGTTAAAAAAAAACAATGAAACTGCACAGTTCTTAACCTTTCATTTAACAATCTGAGTTTGGCAAGCTTTTGCATTTAAACCCATCTTTTCTTAGCCTAGTATACTAGACCCTCAGTTCTGCTCTGCAGACTATAGAATGGCTTGCCAGGCTAATCTTTCCTGGTATTTTTATACAGTTTTTTCCACTATATCTGTTTGTCATTCTGCTTCATTAGATTGCTTATCTTTCCAAACATGTATGTTGAATTACCTAACCATAAAATGCTCTTAAAAAAAGTTTGCTGCAGCATAAAAATTCAAAATGTCACAGATGTTAATCTTTTTATGCTGGTATTTTTACAAAACAGAAGCACGCTGTTTTTATTTGGCCAGTTCAAACCGGTGTGTTGTCTGGTTACCTGAAATCCTACATACCCCCCCCCCCACACACACACACACACACACACATACACATTTATCTCCATCCACTTTTAAAATGTCACCATGATCCACATGCATAATGATCAGTGTGATAGCAGAATGTCTGCCCTGACAGACAAAAAGTAGAGATACTGAATGACATCATCACAGAGATATTGGTTTACCAACTGTTCTGTCTCAAGTTTATAGGGAGATCATCAAATTACACATTTTTAATTACACATTTTTGGGGTGAAAAGCACAGTTGCAGAAGCAGCAGCCAGAATCGTCCCGTTGTTCTGACCACATTGTGGGCTTCTTGTTTTTTCCTGTTCTACCGGTGTGCATAAAAAAAAAAAAAGGTTCACAATAGGTGTGAATGCTGACATTTCCCTATTTATTTAGAGAGGAATAAATTCAGAAAAATACTTCTGCTGTGCATCAACATTTACTGTACATATGTAACTGGAATCATTTAGAGCTTATATGCAGAAGTTCTTCAGATGAAGGGAAATTCAGATAAGTTAAATGATGAGAGACCTTCAAAAAGGAGGTGACATTTCTTGGAACTGATTTTTTTTGAGAGTTCAAACATTGCATCTGTCATATCTGCGAGGGCAGCGGTTGATTGTGTGAGATATACTAAGACAACCCCCCGTTGCTTCTTCACAGGACATAAGATGAAAACCACCTCAGCAGCTTGGAGCAGATCCTGTCCAACCTCAACCACAGGTAAGACACCAAAGACAGCATTCTGTTTCAGTCTTATGTTTATATGGAATATTTTACATTCATTTAAAACATAACGAGGAGTTTGTGCAAAAGGAGCACCATGCAGGTGCTAAAATGTGCGAGTCATTTCTTTTTACTTAAGAATGCTGAGGACTAATTTTCTTTAAAAAAAAGTTTTTTAAAGGTTTGTCAGTTAGACTGCATCTCAAGTCAGTTTGTATACACCCACGCCTAATGAAAAGTGTGAGGTCGGAAAAAAATTTAGTCACTTATCAAACAGTCAGTTTAGTTTTTATTAGAGGTGGTAAACTAGAACAGAATAACCCCTAAATCTGTTTAAATCATTAACTTTTAAGCTACTTTAGCATAAATTATTACTAAAAATCCTTGTGAAGGTCATCTATTTCACACCCAGAGGTAACTTGTTTTAATAAACTTGTATTTAACATGAATAAATTGTACTATCTTTCATAAAATTCACTCATTAGATAAACAAAGTGCTGATTTTAATAATAAACCCTCTATAACATCAGAGCAATTCATGTCAAATGCTGATTCTCTTGTTTTACTTCTCAGGAAACTTATCTCTAAACACAAAGCAGTCTCAGGTCAGACTGGTTTCATTTGTGGTAACAAGGTGGTGGAAAATGTTATCAACAGATATCAAAGTTTCCTTCATCTTTTAAGACTCTTCAAACCCCTAACCTGTCTCACCTGCACCTTACTTTGCATTTTGTGTTTTATCTGCATTCTATTTATATCCCTGGGGTTTCTTACTGCGCTGAAGCTTCTTCACTTGGTGATTTGGGATAAAACTGTTTGCTAAAAGGTGTAGATTTAAAAGGGATCTCACAATGCAGTACGCTGTAGGAGTATATTGAATTACTCTACATTAATTACCAATAGGAACATGATGCGCTGGAGAAAAACTCATCATAAAGGAATAGTTCATATTTTTTATAGTGGAATTTTATTGTAATTCTTATATATCCAGCATTTTACTTGTAGAAGAGAGCAGTCAGAGCAGTTTCAGATTAGAGAATCATGTTTTAGATGGTGACTTTGTTATTAAAAGATCCTCTGAGTTAGGCGTCTCCAATCCTGGGTTGCTCTGACTGCTCTCTGCTGCAGCTAGAACTCAAACATATCCATAAACCTACATGAAAAATAAACTAACTTTAACTTGATGAAAGCAACAACGAATAATAATATAAAAAAGACATAAAAAATAAAGAGCTTTTATTAATTAAATTAGTAGTAAACTAATTAAATGTTAACCTAATACAATCCTGGTTTACAATGTCTTTAAAATGCCTTCAGTCATTTTTTCCCCTCATTTGAATCAAACGTAGCACCTATGAGTTGGTGTTTGTTTCAGAACGTTTGAATAAAACCACAGCAAACATATCAGGGCAGGGTCCACGGGATTTCACTTTCCATTTTTCTAAAACCTGTTGGTAAGACAGCACTTGTGGTCAAACTGTTTGTTTGAAGGGGTTGCACGACGTCTTAGTGAAGAGAAAGAAAGAAACAGCAATGCACATTTATTTATGTGTTCTCTCGTTTTCCTTTGTCACACACAGGATGAGGAGAAGATGAAGAAGGAAGCAGCGAGTTTCAAAATAAAGCAAACATAACCAATCGAACCAGCAAATCTGCAGGTTTGAAATCCACCTGCAGTGGTTTCAGATCCCCTCAAAATAGATGATACAATAAATGGAGAGAAATAAGAAAATGCATTTCTTGTTTCTTCTAATTCATCTGATTCAAATCTGCAGAAGTCAAGACTGTCCCAAACATCCAGATAAGAGTAAGTGTTTTAATCTATTTGTGCTTTATGATAGAAAAATGTTCATTTCTTTTATTTTATGCTCATCTTGACTTTTTTTCCTCAGATCTCACCTGCTACAATGACTATAATCGTAACATCACATGTGTGTGGAGTGGCTCATCTCTCTCTGATTATGAAGAGGATGTGTGCACATTACGTGTAACAGAGTCTGACGATTTTTTGTAAGAAATACAGTAACAAAAAACAATCAAATGCAAATTTTACTTTACATTAAAAATATTCAACATTAGGAAAGTGAAATGAGCACAAACTTGATTCCTTTAGTTTCAGCGCCTCCTGCACCCTGCAGGCGTTCAGTCCCTCCAGACCAGCTCTTAAAACGTGCTCTCTGAACTTTGATGCACCCTACGCTGTAAGTGTAACAACTATTTATTCTACTATAAACTGGTTCATATTTGCACATATTAATAAAAAAAGTTTACAAAAACAATGCTGGTTTAAATCTACTACTGTATATAGACAGATTCTATTCTATTTGACTAAACATTTAAAGTTTCCCAATGAACACCTGCATTAATGATGTAGATCTTAATGCCAAAGTTTTTCTAATTATTATTTTTATTTTTAGTTTCAATCTTATAATAAGTTTCCCATCACTCTGAGCTGTGCCCTTTCAACCCGAAGTGAAATTATTACCTACAAACCATCTTGTCACAGTGAGTATGAACTTAAAAACACCCCGCTGGTGAATTATCTGATAAACATCTCATAAACTTTGTGTGACTTTGCAGTAAAGTTGAATCCTCCAGGGAAGCCTGACGTCAACGTCACCACCGTGTCCTGGAATACCTATTTTGGAAAGTACTCAAGAATCCCCAATTTTAACTCACAGCTGGAGTGGAAACGTCAGGATCAATCATGGAGTGTAAGGAAATATTTAAGTAAAATACAGAAAGCAGGTCTACACAGAGAAATAACTGAGAATACAGTAATTAAATAACCTAGATAAGTCAAATATCAATCAATCAATCAAATTTTATTTATAAAGCACTATTCATGCCTGGGGCAGCTCATAAGTGCTATACAATAGTCATTGTTGTTGTTTTTTCTGTCAGGATGCTGCTGTTCAGAAAAACATTTATTGTAAAAAGACCTGTCAGAAACAACTGGATCCTGATAAACTGGTACAAGGGGAAACGTATGAGGCCCGCGTTCGTGTGAAGAGCTCAGAATCTGAGGGGATCTGGAGTGACTGGAGCCCCACTGAGTCATGGGTGTCACATGTTGGGAAAATCAAAACACCAACAGGTAACATGCTAAACAAAGTTAACTGGTTTAGTTAATCCAATCAGAGGAATACAACATTTACCAGTGTCTAAAATCAGAAGGCACAGTCTGCTGAGAGGTAACCGACAGTAGAAAATGGGAGAATAGGGGTAAGCGGTGCATTATGGGAAAGATTCCCTTTATTCTGCTCTCTGTGTGAGACACACGTTCTTTAGGATCAACACAGAAGTAAAACATGTTTTGTCTCTGTCAGGGCCGTCTGTGGACGTTCTGAATATGTCTCTGGTTGGACTGGCAGTGTTGGGCTTGCTGCTCATTGTCACCTTCATCAGGATGAACAAAACCACATGGTAGGACCACAAACTGCAGGACAAAATCTCAAAAATCTCCTGTCATGTGTTGAGGATAATCGTTTTCTGTTTACTTGTTTGCTTTAGGGTTTACATGGTAAAAAAGGTGACAAACCCCCCCATACCAAACCCTGCAAAATCTGCAAATTTTCAGGTAAATTGAGTCATTGTTACCGCAGACGTTGGTTAAATCAAACACAGATTAACATAATGGCTGCGGGATAAGTAGACATTTATTTATGGAAAACTCTGGACTTTTTCTCATTTAACAACAGTTTTGGACTGAGTTTTGGGAGGAAGGACCCACTGAGGTCAAATTATTATTTTCTTTTCCAAAACATTTATTGGGCAAAGCTGGAACTGAACAGTCATCTAGGCCACAGCCATCAGAGAACTTACAAAAAGCATAAAATCAACCTATGACAACACATCATAGATCAAAAACGGCACATTTAACAATATTCACATTATGTCATTTGCTCAGATAAGAGATACACGCTGTTGAATACAATCAAGATAAACCAGCCACAAACACATTTCTGATTCCTTTCTCTCCCACAGAACTGGTTGAGTCCGAACTTCACCAGTGAGGCCTTCCATTCCTTCCTGAAACCAGTGGAGATCGAATCTGTTGAGGTGACCTCCACTGTGGATGCTGTGACTTCCTATGAAGCCGATGTCAAATTGATGCCAGAAAACGACAGCTACGATTCCTCTTTCTCCAGTTTCTCCAACCCAAGTTACTCTCATCTTTGTTCTCCTTCCACCACGTCCTCAGCCGCTGCTGGAGACCTGCAGCCCTGCTCCACCGATGCTCCTTACGGGCCTGTTTGTGGCCAGGCAGAAGAGAAGAACCCAGAACAGGGTGGAGATGAAGCTGCAGAGAAAGAAACAGAGATGATGAAGTTACTCCTCAGTGGCAGTGAAAACAGGGAGGCAGTGAAGGTGATTTTGGACTATGAGAAGGTTAAAGAGCGCCAGATTGAGCGTTTCAGGCTGCACAGTATTGATTCAGGCATGTGCAGCTGTGAGGAAGCCAGCCAGGAGAGTGTGGAGGTAGATAGCATCAATATGACAGAGGGACATGATGGGGGAACTCCGACTAAAGAAGAGAAGAAGGGAGGAGATAGGATGGATGTAGACATTTTAAACTTGTTTGGGAGCAGTGGAGGCATCTTGGGCAAAAGCTCCATTCCGGTTTGTATGGACTACAAACAAATTCCGAGGCTGCAGGCTGGTAGTAGCACGTTTCCGAGCCTGGATTCAGGTGTTAGCTGCAGAGATGAGAATCAGGAGGACATAGATAAACCTACTCACTTCCTGTTCCCTCCTTTTCCTTCCAGTGACTTTACCTGTGCAAGTCCTTTTTTGCAGCCTCTTCCAGGTATACTTGAGGAGATTTGTCTGATGTCAGACAGCATGCCGGTGCAGCCCTGTGGTGACGGCTACAAGTCAGTGAGACAGGAATAAAGCTAAGAGCAGGATTCAGCAGAGCTACAAAACCAGAGGTGTTAAGACAGTTGTCATCGCTCAGTGTTCAGCAACAAAAACAAGGTGGTGATTTTAATGAATGTATTTTACACGTATTTATCATCTTTTAAATGAGTTATGATCGATGAACTAAATGTTTTTTTATTCATCTTGTTAACTCTCAAATTTGAGACTTTAGCCTGGATGCAGTATTTCTGTATGACTGATTATTACTATGTCTACTTTTCTCAGGAAAACTGACTTTATTCCATTTCCTTTTAAATATTTGTTCCAATTTAGACCAAACATAAATGATGCTGGTTGTATTAACCATTAAACCAACCTTTTATCATTAGCAGTTCATGTGGCAGTTCATACCAAGATGTGAACTGACTGCTGGTATAAGATTTCATTACACTTTCTTTTATTTTTCCTTCTTTTTAAAGCTTATTTGTGGTCGTGGTTTTGACTGTTAATTGTTTTCTGCTCAAATTTTGTTCTGAACAATTCAAAATGTGTTCACATTTAGCAGATCTCACCAACTATGTGCATTTTGTGAAAACATTTTTATATACTGCCCCCCAAAAAACAGGAAAAACTGCATCCAACCATCATCAGTTCATTTCAGTGCACATGCTTCCTTTCTTCCTCCACAGCTATGGTTGCACTTCCTTTGTACTCAGCTGTTTAAGTCATTAAAGCACATTTCTGTTGTTCATGTCTTTCCACATGAATTCACTTTTAACCTTTCTCATTAAAATGTCTAAAACTGCTGTAACTATTTAACAATATTACTGTTGTAAATGGAAGCCTATTTCTACATAATTATGAATTCTGTCATAGAATTTGACTTAAAGTAAAAACCTTTATTGTAACAAAGTATTATTCATTTCAATGTCACAAAACTTAGATTCAAAGTCATAGTTATGAATTTGAAAGTCATAATTAAAATGTACCATGTGACTCTTTTCTGTCAGAAATCGACTTCCATAGTTTTATATTTGTATGGCAGCTATGCTAAATTTTATTTATATAAAGTATTCACTGATTAACTTGGAAAAACAACAAAGATTAAGGTCCATCCATCCATTTTCTGTAGCCGCTTATTCCTCCACAGAGGGTCGCGGGGCAGCTGGTGCCTATCTCCAGCGGTCAAGGGGCGAGAGGCGGGGGACACCCTGGACGGGTCGCCAGTCCATCACAGGGCCACACAGAGACGAACGAGACAAACAACCACACACCCACTCACATCTAAGGACAATTTACCAGCCCAATTAGCCTGACAGTCATGTCTTTGGACTGTGGGAGGAAACCGGAGTACCCGGAGGAAACCCACGCACGCACGGGGAGAACATGCAAACTCCACGCAGAGAGGCCGCAGAGCCGGGACGCGAACCCACGACCTCCTTGCTGCGAGGCAACAGTGCTAACCAACTGCGCCACCATGCAGCCCAAAGATTAAGGTTTTTGAAAAATTTACAAGATTTTAGATTATTATTATTTAAACAAAACAGATGCAATCAGCCACTCATCAAAACAGCTGGACTGTTTGTTGGATTTGATTATTTTTACACCAAAAAAGCAAGAAATAAACATTTGGAAGGCAGCTATAGAGATTTAAATTATAGTATTTTTAGTATGTTATTGATATTTTTTAGAAACATGTCTTTGATGTTGAAGGTTTCAGTCTACTGTCATTTGTTTGTGGTGCTTTTTAACAAATACTACTTGAATGATGCAGCTTAAGAACTACTGGTATATGATGTAGATTCTAAATTAAATAAGTCTGGAATAGAATGTTTTGTCTGCCTTTTTGTTTGCAAGGTTGTGCATTGAAGCATTTCTTTAAAAGATACTTAATGACACTAAGCTCATATTTTATTTCTGGATTCAAAATACATAAAACGGTTTCTCTTATTTATATATATTTAGTGGTGGGCCGATAACGGCGTTACCGCGCTGCGTTATCGCAAGACTGTTATCGCGCGACAAAGAAAAAATAACGCAGTTAATCTAAAAGGGTCTAGACCAGGCGTTACCAAATGGCAAACTCCGATCCTGACCTGGACCCAGATCCAGTTCTTTCCGGAGTCCAGACCCACTCGGTCCAGGTGAAGGAGGCGCGTCTCTTGTCTCCCGGACGCGGCTCTTTCACCTGGACGAGCCGGGTGAAGGATCCATGTGAAGGAGGTGCGTCCGGTCCGATCCTTCACCAGGGCTCCCGGTCCAGGGTTCGGGAGACGTGCCTTCTTCACCGGGAGCTGGTTCCCGGTCCAGGACTTTCACCTGGACCCAAGGAGGTGAAAGAGGCGCGTCCGGGAGCCGCGCGCCCGTGCCAACCTCGGCATCCACCCCCTCCTCCTGAACTGGACCGCGTGGTTCGGAGCTTGATTCAGGTTGGGGGAGACGCGGCAGAGCGCTGAGCGAGTCACGAACCCGCGGCAAAAACTTGGTAGAGTTCACGCAGAACTCCGACCAAGTCATCAACCAGGTCTGGACTGGCTGTCTGGGTTCCAGGCGTTTATGAACCAAGGTGCTATTTGGGCCGGCAACCTCAGCTGTGCACGCGCCTCTCGTTAATAAAGTGAATGTGGCAGCACGCGCTGCTCAAACGTTATTCTCAGCATAACTGACAGCTTCAACAAATCAAACAATATCAACACTAAAACACATCGATCTGTCAGTGACTTTATCAGAGGTTTGCTTTAGTTTTCAGAGACTCATATTAATGTTTGTAGCGTTATAAACTCTGTACGTTTATAGCTTAGATTAGTTTTGTCGGTTTTATTCTAAGCTATGCTCAGACACCTTCACTAACCTAATGGTTTATGCAGGGATTTCTAAGTTCTGGAAATTTTGCAGTGAGTAGATACATACCTTATATTGACAGATGCAAAGCTGAGTCAGGGGTAAAGACTTTACAGAATTTATTATATAAACAGACTGACGGACAGCACAGACAGATGAGGTAGCAGTTGCATTAGCATTTTTAGCATGTTATGGAGTGTTCTTAAGTTGATCTTATTGTGAGTTTAACGACCTGAGTCTCACGATGTTTTTAAGACTAGGGAGTTATCTTAATTTAGTTACGGAGGGCAGTTTGGAGGAGCTACGTGATGGATAAGTTAGATGGAGTGTTACTTATCAAAGTAGCCTCAAGCTTTACCAAACCATGGATACCTGGCTGAGACCGCTTCGTGGATCACCTCGGCGTGGATGGAGGACCGTTTGAGGGTGGGATTCCCAGACGATCATCTGGTCCCCGTGGAGGCAGGTTGAGCCACCTCGGGGCACGGAGATGTCCGTGGACACGAGCTAGCGGATCCATTTCCAGCAGGGAGCATCAGAGGCTGGCGTCCCCATGGTTGTCAGAGAGAGGCAGACTGAAGGTGTCTGTCCTCAGAGGGGAGCAGTGATCCTCGGCTCAAGCGGGGCTCGGGTACCCATTCAGGGGAGAGTCGGCAACTTAGGAAAAAGCTGAGCTGTGTAGCAGGTGACAGCTAGCGTCTTGACCCATCAATGTCTAGATGAGGACTAAAACTCTTCCGGAGTGGAACCCTAAAATGGAGTCTTGAGTTGCGTGAACCAATGGGAAGGTGGGCTTGCTCATACACATTAAACAGATGCTCATAAGGCCTTGAGGCAATCAGATGAAAAACACAATATTTATGAGTGTTTTAATTTGTAAATCGGTCAGATTTGACCCGAACATGACAGGAGGGTTAATCAGGTCACCTGTAAACTAAATCTATCCTTTACTGTCAGGAGATGAGAAGGTTTCTACAATAAAACTATTAAAACAGAGTGATCCTTAGAAAACAGCTGTAAAGTTAAAGGAGACAGACCTCTGATGACACATCAATGTGTTTTTGTGTTAAAATGTTAAATCCTGATAACTTTATCAACCATCAGATGTTGTTAAAATGAGCTCAAAGATCTGGTCTGGTTCTGGTTTGTGACTCAGGTCTGGGTTTCTGAGGGAAGTTCTGACAGGTTTAGTATTTCTTGTTAGGTTAGTAACAGCTGATCCAATCAGTGGATCAGGGAGAGTCAAGTTCAGCTGCTGCTTCCGTTTCAACTCTAGACTTGAAGTATCGATTTTTCAGCCTCATGCTCATTCACACCGGTATTATGAACCCTTTGGCAGAATTCAAATGAGCCATTTTAATCTAGATTAATTTCAAGATTAATCTAGATAAAAAATTAATCTTTGCCCACCATATATATATATATATAATGTACTGTACTGTATATACTCAGGGAAAACAATAACTAATAAAAAGTTTGTGAGTGTCGTGTTTAAAAACTCCTAGTTGCTTAGATTTAAAATAGTGTAAAAAGCCTTTTCTTGAGCTGATATAACTATTTTGAAATTAGAGACGTTCTGAGATGACTGAAGCAGAGTTTGTAGTTTGTCTCAGTGACAAACTCATCAGACTGGTCAGACTGGTCAGCACTAATCTTCGTTTCTCCAAACTGATAACAGATAACGTCCATGTTCTTTTCACAAAAACCAACCTGTCAAATCAGAACTATCACTTTGACTATAGTCTTAAAAAAGTTGTGTGCTTAGGGTTTTCAGAATTCTGTAAAAGTTTTAATTTGTTAACAAAAAACAACATGAATAAAAACAAGAGCATGACTATATTTGTATTTAAAAGTAATCATCCAGGTATTTTTTCTCAGAGTTTTTTACTCACTTTGTTGTGGACATATGTTTTAGGGTTGTTGTCAATTAATTACTGCTTAAGTCAATCAAAGTTTACTTGAACAAAAATGCTTTAAATTTCAGTTTTTTAAATAAAGTTTGCTGTCACTCTGTGCAGCTGAAGACGTGTTTGTGCCTGTGTGTGTTTGTTGATCGGTTTGCATCACACTGAAATTACCACACACCACAAATACTTCAAAACAGTTGCACACACATTGCTTTCATCCTGTTTTTGACATACTAAAAGTATCAGTGTGAAACGGATGCAAAAAGTGTTACTTATCAATATCAGCTGAATGTTTTCTCAGAGAACAAACTTAGATAAAAACTCAAGATATGGATATTTTCCAGCATGTAGCAATATAATAATAATAATAATAATCTTTATTTATAAAGCGCCTTTCATACAGAAAAAGAAACTGTAACTCAAGGTGCTTAACAAGTTAAAAATGACCCCACATAAACCACATTTCCATCCCTCCCCCATAAAAAGCACACACACACACACACACACACACACACACACACACACACACACACACACACACACACACACACACACACGCCATATACACCATCATGAGTTCAGACATAATGGTAAATAACAGCTAAACAACAACAACAATATATATCTATCAGAGGATGTTTTGTGATTGATTAGAAAAACATTAAATTTGGACAAACTGATGCATCTACAGAATGTTAAAGGTAACTCGAAAAACCTCCAGCTGTTGAGGTTTGGAAATCTGCCTTTTATAATAAATGTTTTGCCTTCAGAGTATAAAAGTGCACAGCAAACCCACAGAAAGAAAATAAAAAGATGCATGAAAATAGATTATAAGGGTAAAAAAAAAAAAACACGTTCAAAGATCTAAATGAAGCCAGTCAACATGCCATCATGTTATTCAAAACTCTACTGAACCCTCCACCTACACCTCACCAACAATCTGATGGCAGACACCTTTGACTCATTTTTTTCTGACAAAGTGTCAGTTATAAGCAAACAGCGTACTGAAATGGCCACACCAGAACCCTCCGAACTTAAAAGTATCACTAACTCTACTAATTTTTCTTCATACCCCTCTCACTGAGAACAGTGTGTCCAAACTTCTGACATGTAGCCGTCCTACTACATGCCTGCTGGACCCCATTTCGTCTAAGCTACTCCAATCCATCACTCCTATGGTAGCTGCAGCAGTGCTTCACTAACATCTGGTACATTTCCCACCTCACTTAAACATGCTCAGGTTACACCGCTGCTCAAAAAACCTTCCCTTTCTCCAAATCATGTGGAGAACTGCCAACCTTTCTCTCTCCTCCCATTTCTGTCTAAAATCATTGAAAGGGTGGCCTTCAAGAAGCTCACAGAATACCTCTCACAAAACAGTCTCCGTGATCCATACCAATCTGGGTTCACAAATGGCCACTCCACTGAAACAGCTCTGTTAGCAGTGACAGAAGCCTTAAAAAAAGCCAGAGCAACTGTCAAGTCCAGTACTTATTCTGCTAGACTTATCGGCAGCATTTGACACTGTTAACCATACTTTTCTGTCTTCTCTTTGAGATATACCTGTACACCGCCTCACTGGGTCAGATCATCCAATCACATGGCTTCTCCTACCACTGCTATGCTGACGACACCCAGCTCTACCTGTCATTCCCACCTGATGTCGACACAGTCTCAGCACGAATCTCGGACTGTTTCTCTGATATATCGAGATGGATGAAAACCCATCATCTCCAACTCAACCTCTCTACTGTAAAGCTGAACTGCTTGTCATCCCAGCCAAACCAACCATACAACACATCATCTCAATCCAAACTGACTCCCTACCTCTGGCTCCATCAAAGCTTGAAATCTGGGCGTTGTGATTGACGACCAGCTGACCTTTAAAGATCATGTTGAGTCTGTCGCTTGTTCGTGCTGCTTCGCTTTGTTTTACATAAACATAAATGTGTGAGTATCTTTTGGTTAATGGTGTGATGATTGTGTGTGTGTGTGTGTGTGTGCGTGTGTGAAACTGAAAGTGTTAAACTACAAGGTTTTTCAGTCAGACCACAAGTCAATTCACCTGCACTGCTCAACTGAAACAAAACAAGACTGATTGGTCATTCAGAGACTTGTTATTATAATAGGAAGATAGTTCTGCGTTTTTTGTTTGCATTCACAACATTGTTTACATTTAAAGAAATACATTCTGCACAACGCACTTTCTTCATTAGAATTTCTTTAGTCCAGTGGCACGTCAAGGAGCAAACCTCAAACTATTTTTATTTCTGAATCCTTTAAACAACATTTAAATACCAGTAATTTCTAAACTTGAGCCAATGTTCTAGGGCTGCACGATTCTGGATAAAATGAGAATCACAGTTTTTTTGCTTAGAATTGAGCTCACGATTCTCTCACTATTTTCTTCCATAATAAATATTTATTGCACTTATTACCTGCAGATCAATTTCGTAACTGACACTGAACATAAAAACAATAGATGTCTCTCTTGTCTTCTCTTACGTACACAACCTTTGAATAATTTTAACAATAATAACAATTTTGAACTTTGTCATTTGAGGGAGAAAGAGGAGCGCTTGTTTTCATGCAGATTATGTCCCGGATCAAATGCGATACAAGCATCGTCTTTTAAAAAATCTTTGTCATTTGGAAATGAGATTGCATACAAATATGAATAGAGATCACGATTTTTTAACGATTAATTGTGCAGTCCTACAATGTACACTTCCTGACTAAACCTAATCACATTTCCCTCTATACTTTCCTAAACTGAATCCAGAACAGCTCACAACCACATCACCTATTGTGTGATCCTAGTAAAAAATCTTTTGCATGGTTTGGTGATGTCACAATAAAGTGCTGCACACACTGAACAAGGCTGTGAGGGTGACCAGTGAAAAAATATGGCTCCCTCACTCTTCACTAGAGGCTGTATCTGAGCAGTAAAGCTGAAACTGTTCCTAAGCACTGATCCACGGTCTGCATACAGATCATCTAGAATTAGAGGTAATAAGACCAAATGTCCCTTTGTTCCATGTAAGCACATTTACTTGAAATTAGTACAATATCTCTTTATTGAAAAGTGAAATATTTGTGATTTTGGTTTATTATTTGAATTTGTGAGCCTTACTTTACACCAAGTTTCTTGCTACAAACAGTAAAACTTCTAAATCTGAATTTGAGGCATTGCTAAGTGAGTGAGCTTGGATTGAAGTGTTTTGCCAAACAAATGATCACCAACAGGTCCCAGAATAAAATAAAGTTTAATTAAACTGCAATTATATGAGGTGTGCAGCCTTGTTGACTACAAGTCAGTCAGTGAGACAGGAGCAGAGCTAAGAACAGACATAATGTCATAGACGGTAATAACTACCAGTCAAAGCTCTTTGAACAATCTCAGTTTTAAGAAATAAAACTTATATCTGACTGGAATAATTAGCTAGTCATGTTGTGGCCAAGTCTGAAGTTGTTGTCAAAAAACAATAATTTAATCACAGCTATTTTAAAGCAGTTGATTTACCATTTTATAAGTCTTTATGCAAATTTTGTATTGCATGATCTTTAACGTGGAAACTTTTAGTCATTTGCGAGCAGCAGCAGCTAATTGTAGCACTTCCTGTGCAGCGTGGGACTCTCATGGCAGGAACCTTATATTTTTACTAGAATCACTGCAAAATTTATATCGATGTACAGTATGGTTTAAAAACATTTATGGCACCATACTGTGACAAGTTTAGTGTTGATGGTGTTTCATGATGGCGGCAATGGACAAACACAGTCAGTGTTTGACTCACTAGGGATTCTTGTTTGGATGAAATTGAAATCAACAACAACAACAACATTATTCCAGATTTATTCCCAACAGCTTTCCTGTGGTGGGGAGTTGCATCACTGTTTCCAGGTGTCACCTGTTGCCAGGTGATGCCTCTAGTGCTAATGCTTTGAACCTGACTCATTGCTGCTCTTTTTAGACGTGAATCTGCTTCACAGTTTCTATAGTGCATGCGTGGAGACCACTCAGCTTGTATCAATGTGCAAATCCAAGAGAGCTTTGGGAACCTTTGGACTTACAAACAAACCAGGAGCAGAACTTTGCCTGTAAATGCAACATGTCTGGCTGTTTGCAAACCTAAAATTCAAAGGAGAAGCGTTTAGGTTGTGATTTCAGACATAAATGAGTCCTTGAGGATTGAACAATGATTTTCCAAAGAACACTTAATTTTGAGTGAATCGATGGCACTCGGGTACGGCTCAAAGAAGTCCATTTCATGTGACCTGGAGGTCACACCTGCTTCTCTCAGCAATGAGGTTAGTAAGACCTAAACACCAAGATAGTTCCATCTATATGCAGTTTATATCTTAGGACTGTTTAACAATGAAATGAATGAAATATTTTCTTAATAATTGAGCCAAACAGAAGATTTTCTTGTGGTTTTAACCGACAACAGAAATCTAGACAACATGAAAAGGTACAGGCTTTCATTTCCTGGTAAGTTTCATGTTCCTATACCTTAAAAACCTCATCCTGTTGTGCCTTTCAGTCTCACTGGACTTTGTGTTTAAAGAGAGCAGTTTAATATGTAACAAAAACCCAAAGGGGAACTCCACTTTACCAAGCCTGGCAACAGCTCTTGGTAGGAGATGCGTGCAGAAAAATGTTGACATCAAGCTCCTGAGTCAGACCCTAATTTTGACAGAAAACTGGAAAGGAAATAAGAAAATAGGTGTGAAAATGAACAACAACAAAAAAAAAGCTTATAGCAGCCGTTACAGCCCACTCTCTACTTGAGAGAACGTTAACCTGAGGCATCAGACAACATGGCAGACAGAAATCTGTCTAATGTGTAAAATGAACTGGGTTGTTTCTGCAACCTCTGTTTTTGATGGAATAAAGTAGCACTTATAATGCCAACTTCCCTTTTTCCAGTCAAATCCCTGAACTGAAACAACATTTTTCTTTACTTCTCCTTGTCTGAATGGCTGAAGTCAACAAACCTTTATTTTACAACTTGAAATTAAATGTCTCTGTGACCCAGCACAAGACTCCTTCATCTACTTTACTTCAGTAAAACACTTGATTTAATATTGTGTAATGTCAAAATGTGAATGATGCTGGATTTTTAGGGATCAGAATAAAAGAGCAAAACATGCAGTCAAAAGTCTAAATGTGTCATCTTTTTTATTCACCCAAAAATTCTGATTAATCACAGCTGCTGCAGTTTTGTGGTTTCTGTCAGTGCGAGTCAAAGTTGAGGCTGGGACTCACTACGGTCCTGAAACAAGGAAGTCAGGTCCTACGATGCCTTTCAGAACTCAAAATAAATTCAAAATCATTCCTAATGGCATACATTCACCATAAATGTTAGAAAAAGTGTTGGAAAAATGAATAAAAGTGGTATGATAGTTGGCTGCATGATGACACAGAGGTTGTAGGCTTGCTTCCTGGCTCTGCAGCCTCCCTGCATGGAGCTTGCATGCATGTGCTCCCTCCGAGTACCCCGTCCTCCCAAATTGGTGACTCTAAATTGTCCCTATAGGTGTGACTGGTTGTTTGTCTCTGTGTGGCCCTGCAACAAACTGGCGACCTGTCCAGAGTGACCCCCCCCCCCCCCCCCCCCCCCCCC
>SSNR01000286.1:59268-103210 GCA_006937965.1 Callopanchax toddi
CCCCCCCCCCCCCCCCCGCCCCTCCTGCAACTCCCAGTGGAGGATGAAGTGGTTACAGGAAGTGGATGGATGGATGGATGGTATAACAGTTGTAGCTGCTGATTGTTGTCATCATATTCTTGTTTGATTTGTTTATTGGGGTATTTGTATAATTGTACCAATGATTGGTTGGCATCACAAGCATCTGCTGCTGTTAGTTTTTGGATTAGGAGCTAAAAAGTTGGGAAATGAAACTTTAAACTCACTTAGCATAGGAATACTGACTGAAGGTGAACAATGGTGTCAGTTAGTTTTTGTTTCTTCTGAGCAGGAAGGAGCTGCTGTAAAAAATGTGGCTCTACTGTCCAGAAGAGCCTGCAGGTGTCTGCTTGCCTTCCTCATCATCCTCATCCTGCTCCTCATCATCACAGGAGCCACCCTAGCCTGGTACTTCCTGGGTGAGCAGTTTTTTCTCTTTCATTATTTAATCGGTGTCAGCTTTCTGGAGTGAAACAGAACAACAGGGGATGTAATGAGTGGATCGCTGTGACAAGATATTCATAAAGCAGAAACATCTGAGCTACATGATTTTGTGTTTACATTTTGGTGATTCTTGATTTTCTTTTGATGATTTATGTCTGACACTCAAGTTGGATTATAAAAGGTCCAAACATTAAGAGTTACAGTATTATTTACCAAATGGGAGTTTTATGTACAGATTTTGATTTGTATTACTTGCCTTATTTCAGGTAATCACTTTTAATTAAAATTATTAGCTCTTCAAGTAAATGAACTGTTATATTTTAGTACTTTGTTCAAGCTGACAGCTTTCTCAAGACTAAGGACGCTCACTTACCATTTTCATGTATTTATTTGAGAATGATGTTATGGATCATGAACCTTTACAGACATTTTCTTTCCCTTTTGTCCTGAGTTTATCGTTCCTTACAGGAGGTGCTGGTTCAGGACTGATTTGCCTTAGGATCAAATTTAGCTATTGTGCTAATTCTGGCATATTTACATTGATGTTTAATGTGCGTCTGTGTTTGTAAAAGTGTGTGTCTGTCTGTGAATGTAGGTTTTACTATACATGTGTGTGCATGATGTTCATGCTGATATGTTGGTGATGTTTGATCAAAAATAGTACCAAACATTTGATTTAGACAGCCCTATTTCCTCCTGCTGATCTCTTATGGGTTATTTCTGTTTCCACAGCATCAGGATAACCTGCTTCTCTTACAGGTTAACCCTTTCCCTCACCATCTCCCCTACACATGAATCGTGATGACTGTATGTTTCCTCCTGATTTATGTTGTTCTTTCATGACAGAATACAGAATTTGGACCACAGAGCCTCGCGTCCAGCAGCAGTACACGGCCTACATAACCATCATCAACAGGAACTTCTCTGCTGAGCTGTCTTCTCACAACAGCCCAACGTTCAAGACAGAAGCCAAGGGAGTGCAGAACTCAGTAAGAGGAGAATGTTCTGAACTTTAAATTTAACAATCATTTTATAAATGATCTGTCTTTTAGGTTTCACTTGCAAATTAAAAAAGATTGAATTATAGTTGCTTAATCATTTTACCAGTATTGCAGCCGAACGCCTGCTAACAGCATCCATTGGGTCATAATCATGTTTTGTATCCATAACAAGCAGCAAACGTGTTATTTTTATCATAACTAACACAGTTTAAAATCTGAATGACTTCAGATGTTTTTTGTTTGTTTACAAACACATGATTCTTAAATGTTTAAACTAAGAATTAAGAGGAGTGACTTCGGTGAGGCGTTGGACCAGGATCTGATCAGTAACAGGATTTAAATCAAACATCCATCCTGGAACAGAATGCTGAGATCTGACTCTGCTTTGTTTTTCTTTTAGATAAAGACGATTGTGAAATCTTCATCTATTTCTCGATATTTCAACTACACCACTGTCTTTGCTTTTGGGTATGAACTCTCCTTTTGTTTTTGAGGTAATAAAGAAAATAAAGTGGCAGAACTGACATTTACTTCTGCTTCATCTCTGCATGTTTTTCTCCAACATGCATGGATTTTCAGCAGGTGCTCCAGTGTCCTGCAGAACATACATGTTGGTTTTAATGGTGATTCTAAATTGACCATGTTGTTTCTCTGTCCGTTGATATGTCTCTCCCCTGTTGAATGCTGGGCTTCACCGTCCCCTGTTCTCCTGATTGGTTACCAAAAATTCTGAGTTCTTTTAGAGAATGTGGCATCAAGAAAAGATGATTATATTTTAGTTTTCCATTAGCAAACCAACCTAAGCTGTGCTGACTTATGGATTGTATTGTTTCTGTAGGGAGGGGAGTGTGGTGGCTCACTTCTGGATAGTTCTGTCGGTACCCAGCAGCCATGTTGGGAAGGTCACCGTGGAGAAGGTCACCAGAAGTCTGGAGGACAGTCTGAAGTGGTCCAGAGGATCAGCAGTGGGAGAGACAGTGAGCGTAGATGATTACCTGTTCTACCTCCCCACATTATCAGTCAGTGGTGAGACAAACTGTGTGTGTGTGTGTGTGTGTGTGTGTGTGTGTGTGTGTGTGTGTGCGTGTATTACAGAGATCTGAGAAAATGAATGCATTTCTTATCATTTTGTTTAATATGTTTTTTGTTCTGTTCCTTACAGAAACCGACAACAAAGTTATAGAACTTTTGAAAGCTTCTTTTGGTATCACATTTTTATTCATTTGTCTCTTTGAACATTTTGTTTAATATTTTTTAAATTAATTTTGATCAGAAAAAAATTGAAAGAAAAAAAAAGAAGAGTCATCTTGCTGCGTGTCCTTGTATTTTAAGCTGTAATATCTCCATGTGACGGAGTGACTCAGTTACAATAAATGTAAAAATTTTAAATGACAAAACAGGAATTATAGTGAATTGAAAATCTCACTAGTAATATTTATGTTCTTCATTATGTATATTTAATCATTTTAGTCTTGACTAGAACCTGTTTCATGATTCTAGACTGAAAGTAATAATTTACTTTAAAATAAATTATAGAATATTTAACCAATTAGGTCACCATGATTTATTTAATTTTACTTTTGTTTTTCTTTTTCTAAATAATAATTATGTATGGAAGTCTTGAAAGGCAAAGGAAAAAAAACAACCACCAAAATAACAATAATACAAATTTAAATATGTCCTTGTTATGTTATATTTTTTTCTCTCTCTTGATTCTATCACTTATGAGCAGATGAAAAATCACTTTGGGGAAACAAAAAACTTTAAAATATTTTTCACATTTTTTGATTAAATAAAAAAGTGGAGCCCAAAAACCCAGGGGAGAAAAGCATCTTTCTTCCATTCATATAGAAGAAAAAACATTTTGTAAAATATACCAGATTATTTCTTGCATTTCATGGCTCAAAGAACAGCTTTTCCTTTTTTCTTTGTTTGGAAATGAGGAAAAAACATAGAAAGCCTTCATCTCCCCCTAAAACATATTTTTTTCTTTTGCTGAGAAATCATAAAGTCACAAAAAAGTTCTTTGGTCTTATACTTTTCTTTACCTTTCAGGGCTTCCATAGTTCAGGGCTTACAAGTAAAAAAAAAACAATATTAAAGATGAGCAAATAATTAGGAAAATGACAATAATACAAATCAAACGTAATCTTATCAAATATCTGCCATTGTTGTTGTTATCATGATTCACACAAATCACAGAGAATAAGGACGTGTAACTCTCCTGTGTCTATCAGACTGCTACCGCTATCAGAAGCTGGAGTCCAGCAGCCCTGTGGCTCTCCGTGGACCAGACACTCACCGCTCCTCCTGCATGTGGCACCTCCAGGCCCCCCCTGGGTTCCAGCTGGAGCTCCACATGGAGTGGCTGCTGCCTGAGTGTCGTGACAGGCTGCTGGTCTACAACTCCCTCACCCCCTCTGATAATCACCTCATCACATCGTGAGTTTATTCACCTTGGCTGGTTTTGAGCCTCAGTTAAATATATAAAAATCAGGGAGCCAAAGCCTCTGTTACTGAACTTCAGCTCATTTAAAAGGTCTAAAACATTTGCACATTGCTTTATTTTGGCTGAAATACATTAAATCTTGTACAATATTTATAAACAATGCATGTAGTTAGGTAATGAAACATGATTTTCTGTCAGTTTTGATGGGGGATTAAATGTTGAGTGTTGAACCATTTCTCCTGTTTTCCTCTTTGGAGTGTGTATGGCTGCAGCAGACATGAGAGTGTCGTTCGTGTTCTGTCATCAGGCGAGTGGATGACGGTGGTTTGGAAACAAGGTCTTTACAACTACAAAGATCCTTTTTCTTTAACTGCACAGGCCTGGCCCCAACAGGGTAAGACGAGAAACGTCACTCACCAAAAACCAGAAAAACAAAGTTAGTCTGTTCCCGAATTAGAGGCTTTCCTCCTGATAGTGAAATTAAGCTGATCGAAATAGAATAAGAGGTGAATGTGCTCAAAAAACATTTAAGATTTAACATTTTTTAATTGATAATGTTTTTACCTAATTATAAATGAACAAAGAGAAAATTTAAAGTGCAAGAAAAGGTCATCTTCAATAGATAAAACCATGTAGATTTTCTCCAGTAAAATGATTGTTCCAAACTGAACCTACCTGATTTATGATCCTTTGTCATTGTTCCCCCCTCAGACTGTAATGTTACGATCCAGCTGAAGGCAGAACCAGGAGTCCAGGGAACTCTCAAGACTCCCTTCTTTCCAAGCTACTACCCTCCAAACACCAACTGTACCTGGACTTTTACTGTCAGTGACATCTTTAAGTATTTTACTGAAATGTCACACTCACACGCTGATCATTATAATATGCTGTCATGTCAGATGCCCAGAGCAAAGATGGGTTTGGCTTTGGAGTTTGAAGGCTACGAGCTGAGCAGAGCCATCTACAACCAGGCCTGCACCCAGGGTCAGTGGATGATCCAGAACCGAAGGTCAGTCCAAATTCATCTTGTGGTTTAGTAATGCTCTCAAAAAAAGAAGATTTGTTTAAAAACTAAAGGTCAGGATAAAAATCAAAAACAGATGCTGATTAGTTCAAGAGATTGGAATAATTGTGGTGAGGTTTAAATAGTGTGGTTCACAAAATACATTTATTTGTTTTCTTTGTTTATTTAAGTATGTTAATAGATTTATCCTGCATTCTTAGTGTTTTTATTTTATTTAAAAGAGAGATGCTGCTGTTTTGATCATTTGGATCATGCTTTATGTTAAAGAGTGAAGGTGTAAAAAGCTCAGCTTACTTCCTTCAGTCTATATTCAGTGTTCCTGTCATTGACAGAAGATCAGAAATTGTTTATTATACATTTCTGCATGAATTCTGGATTATGTTTTGTCTACGTGCGTTTTGATTTTGGAAAACGACATTTTTAAAATGGCCATAATAAATGTAGTTATTATTATTATTATTATTATTATTAATTTAGTCTAACACATTAAAAAAATAAATAAACACATGAATAAAACATATAGCTAAATGTGAAAATGATTACAGAGGCAGCCTAATTCTGTGACATGTGACAATTATGTGACTGTTTACATTTATATTTGTTTACTTTATATCTCACTTTATATTTAAATTTGCTCTTTTACTGTTTCTTTTATACTTTTACCTATGCCTTAACTGACTGTGTGTGTGAAAGAAGCACGTGCGCGTGTGTGTGTGTGTGTGTGTGCACATGCATGTGTGTGTGTGACATCTATTTTAGTCTTTTAGTCTCTGTTTACAAGAGCTGTCTTGAGCGAGCGCGCAATGACAGTTTTGTTGTACATCTGTGCGATGACAATAAAACAATCTTGAATCTTTTGAATCTTGAATCTAATTCAAGTTTTTATCAAAACAGACGTTTTTTTTCTGATTTCCACCCCAAGTAGCCACACACACAGACTTTATTTTATTTTACAGCTGCTTCATCTCCAGTGTGCAGAGGTATTTTAAGGATAGCTTCACTTCTTCTTTATGATTTTATTTTCAGACACCACATTCATGTGACCCCAGAAAACAGCACAAATTCAGTGAGCCACGGGGGGCAGCCTTTTATTCATTCACTGGAGCAGGGAATCATGGGATTGTTAGGTCATGAGTTCATTTGACTGTTTATGAGTCCCAAGTTAGTAATTTAGAAGCTTTCTGGTGATGCTGCTGCTGATTTTTATTTTTTAAATTTTTCAGTTAATTTGATCACAACAGGGTGTTCTTAAGAAATGACCTCTTGTTCATCATGTGGTGTTTGATCCTGATTATATTCATCAGCACTAAGACATTTGGCTGAGGAGAAGAGAAAACCCTTTAGAACCAGTAGGCTAAGCTGCACCTCTAAATTCACCCATAAACTTTACACACTATGATAAAATCAGCAAGGCTCTTTACATATAAAGTACAATTAAAAATTAACTGTGTAAAAATGATCAGAAAGCCTATAAACTGTAACAGAATTTAAATATATATATTTACTATGTTATTTTTAATGCTGCGAATTCTCACATATATTCTCTACTGAACAGCAGGGGGCAGCATTGTCTCATCTGAGCATCCTCTGTTTAAATTTCAGTTCATTTTTTAAAATGACTGCTTTAGTATTTTTCACATGTTTGTATTTGGTGAGAGGATGTGAATAGTGAATTGAATGGAGTTGTTAAACCATGTAAAGTTCTAGTTTGAGTGTCTCCTGCCTCCCAGACTGTGTGGCACCAGGGGCCTGCAGACTTACTGCGAACGCCTCTTCCTGCTCTCAAACACAACCACTGTTGTCATGACATCCGAGGTGTCCCTCACAGGGCCGGGCCTTCAGCTGCAGTACAGCGTCTTTCACCTGTCAGACCGTGAGTTATAAACACAGATAATGGAGATTAATGAGAAGATATTCTTGGAGAAATAATTTGAATGATTATTGTTTTATTTGTGTGTCCAGCTTGTCCAGGTCAGTTTCTGTGCACCGTGAGTGGCCTCTGTGTTCCTCTGTGTGACGGAATCAAAGACTGTCCCAACGGACTGGACGAGAGGAACTGTGGTATTTAGTTTACATTAATAATTTATTTCCAAACAAAACAAGAAATTGATAAGCATTAAAAACTAGAAAGACAAAGATGTGCTCAGTTGAGTCTTCTTCTACCTACACTCTGCTTGTTTTGGTACATAGAAAAATACTCCACATAGAAGCTTTAAAGCGTGTACACAGTGTACTTCAATGTAGAAAGTCCAGTTTTATTTTTTGACTCCAGTCTTAACAATTTAATAATGCAACTAAATGCTCAGAAATACATGCAAACTAACACTTCCTGGTGCACGTTTCAGTGTGTGTGGCACAGTACAAGTGCCCAGAGGACAGTCGGTGTGTGGACTACTACAAAGTGTGTGACCAACACCCAGACTGCCCCAAGGCCTCAGATGAGATGAACTGCACTGATGGTAACACACTCACCTCCTCTACTTTACATATTCACACAGAACAGCGTCATCGCCTCCAGCAGATCCCTCGCTAATGGAAAGCTGTGCATTCTGCACTCTGTGTGTGCTCACATATGAAACAATAGGAAGTTAGTTCACTCTACAGTAAACACAATAAATACACAGTATGTATATATATATATATGTGTATGTGTGTGTCTAGGTGTGGCGTGTACAGATATGACCTACGTGTGCGCGGATGGAACGTGTCTAAAGAAGCCAAATCCTGAATGTGACTCTGTGACCGACTGTCCTGATGCCTCCGATGAGAAACAGTGTGGTGAGAAGTCCCACTGGACCTTAGGAATACTGGAGTTAATGGGTTGTCTATGAGGACACAGAGCTTAGTTCTGACTGGACTGACAACCTAAAGGAAAGCTAGCTCCTGCCTTAAATTAAGCTATAATTCCATGGTTGTCTGCAGAGGAAATAAGCAGTCCAGCTAGCTAACTTTAACACTTCTGGTCAGCATTTTATAATGCTTTGGTTGGAGTTACTATCTAAACATGACAGGAGTGTATTCATATGAATGTTTGACATTTTTGAGATTAGAGTTGTTTCTGGACCGTCCTCACTGTGACTAGCCGTTAGCTCATCGATCCAGTCACAACTAATCTCTTATTCTGCAAACGGAGGTTGTTCAATGGGGAAAATATGTTGATGCAAGATTTTCAAGTTTTCCCACAAACAATGAAGAGGTCTGTAGTTTTTATTGTGGGTACACCTCAACTGTGAGAGTCAGAATCTAGAAAATATGATTTTTTAACAAATCATTTGCATTTTGTTTTATGAAATAAGTATTTGATACATTTAGAAAAGTAGAATTTAATATTTGGCACAGACACCTTTGTTTTAAATTCCAGAGACCAGGTGGTTCTGTGGTTCTGGACCAGGTTGCCATCACAGGGATTTTGACCCACTCCTCCATACAGATCTTCTCCAGATCTCTGGGGCTGTCGCTGGGCAACACAGAGTTTCAGCTCCTCCAAAGATTTTCTGTTGGGTTCAGGTCTGGAGACTGGCTAGGCCACTCCAGCACCTTTAAATTCTTCTTGCGGAGCCACTCCTCATGTAGCTGTGTGTTTTGGGTCACTGTCATGCTGGAAGACCCAGCAATGACAATGTTCTTATGGAGAGAAAAATCAAACATCAACGATTATCAGCTTTCTAGTTAGACAAATGTAAAACATTTCCAGTACCGTGTGAGAATTTTCTTAACGCACCCTTTGTCACATTTTGCTGTACATTTCGTCTAAATGTGCATATGTTATTCAGACTGTGGCCTGAGGCAGTTCTCCAGTCGGATCGTTGGGGGGACTAATGCCTCCGAGGGGGAATGGCCGTGGCAGGCCAGCCTGCAGGTGCGGGGCACCCACATCTGTGGAGGTGCGCTGATCTCCAGCCAGTGGGTGGTCTCTGCTGCACACTGCTTTTACGATGATCCGTAAGTGTTGTGATGACTGTGTGTTTGTCAGAACCAACAAAAGGGAAACCAACCTGAGGCACTATGTTATTAAACATTTCTAATATTTTTTTACTGTGAACACCACCTTTGAAGTATATGCTGTTTGATCTCTTTTTTATAAATCAGGATTATTTTTCTGTTTCCTTTTTAATCTTCCTGCGTTCAGTCCTGCTGATGGATCAGGGTTTAACTGTGACAGCTGTCTGTCTCTGACTCAGTTTGTATTTATGCTCTTATCTCAACCTGTCTTTATCTGAACTGTTGCCAAAAATATGACTTCAACATCCTGCAGAAGATAAACAGTTTTACTTCATTTCTCCTGCATGTCAATAAAAGCTATTGTCGCCTTCAACACTATATTTTAGTGGATTCAAAGGATTTTAAAGACTAAAAATCAACCACCTGTGTATAATTTTATTATAATTCTTGTGGTCCTGCTGCAGACTCTATTCCCCCTCAGTGTGGACAGTTTATCTCGGTAAACTGCTGCTCAATCGGAGCAGCTCTACGGAGGAGGTGGCACGAGTTCAACACATCCATCTTCACCAGTACTACGACGACGAGTCCCATGACTACGACCTGGCCCTGCTGAAGCTGGACCGACCGACGTACTCACTGCTGAATGGACACGCTCGACCCGCCTGCCTGCCTCCGCCCACCCACCAGCTGGAGCCGGGCCTGCTGTGCTGGGTCACAGGTTGGGGCGCGCTGCGAGAAGGAGGTGAGCTGGTTAAAGGATCTTTAGATGAAGCATGACACTCTGGGTTGAGAATTTGTGCCTTTATACCAGAAGAAGAATATTTACGTCTGTTGCCGTCAGTATTTCTTTACATCTTGAACTTAAGAAGGGTTTCTGGTTTATTGTAGAATTTTAGTTTTCTTAAAGGAAATGATGAGCCAACAAGCATGTATAACCTTTGACCTCCTCCAGGCAGTGCCAGTAGCATCCTTCAGAAGGTGGATGTTCGTCTGGTCAGCGAAGAGGACTGCGTTCGCTCATATGGTCACCTGGTCACTCCCAGAATGCTTTGTGCTGGTTACCGCATCGGAGAGAAAGATGCCTGTCAGGTACAGGAAGATATTAACATTCATCCAAATAATGTGTTTACTTTCCAAACCTCGCCACTCTCACTATATATATTTTAGAATATTATATTTCTTTGCATACAAAACATAATTTTTTGTTGAACCAGCATCATTCTGACCCAATAGGAACACAGTTGGTTTCACCAAAAAGAGAACACAAACAGCTTGATGTAGATGACAAATAATTTTAGGTGGTGTGATGTCATCTATACCCTGAATCCCAATCTATTAAGGCCATCATTGTCCCAAGAACCTGATATCGCAGAACATTTTCCCCATGTCTGGACTAGTAAGAGCTGTTTTTCAGATCAAAGAAAAATCAAATCAAAAATAATTAATCCCAAAGGGAATTTAGATGTTTAATTAACTAATTTAAGTGTAGGTTGTTGTAGCTGTGGGCAGGAAGGATCTTCTGTAGCGGATTGTGTTGCAGAGAAGCTTCCGACGCAAGACACTTGTAATAAAATAGCAGACTAATTTCTGGAACACAGAGATATTTCACAGTAGTATGTCCTGGATTACATCATCTGTTGTTGACAACTCCAAATTTCTGTCTGTTATCTGAAAGCCAGGGGACCTACATAATGAGGTCATAATGTTATGGCTAATTGGATTATACATTTAGTGTAAAAGATGATCAAATTAGGTATAAATTACTAAATGTTTATTTAAATCACTTGATTTTTGAATTTTTAATGCAGATTTACAAATTTTATTGCAATTTTACAATCATATGTTGCCCTAATAACAAAATTTCTAAATACATCCCAAACCAGCTGCATCACCACCTAGATGTGCTCTATGACTGTCTGGTGATTTGTTTCCCTTCATGCCAGCCAATAAATGTGCTGCAAAAGCTAAACATTCAGGCACCAAGTAGCATCATAAATCTTTAGTATTTATGGCTGTTTTGTCTCTTGAAAATATTAAAATGTCACCACTTGATTCCTGGATTTGCCCGTCTTTGTTAGGGAGACTCTGGTGGTCCCTTGGTTTGCCAGGAGCCCTCAGGGCGCTGGTTCCTGGCCGGTGTTGTGAGCTGGGGCAAAGGCTGTGGTCGTTCAGACTACTACGGCGTCTACACTCGCATCACCAGACTCACCAACTGGATCAAGCATGTCATCAGCAGCTCCTGAGTCACAGAGGATAATTCACATCAGGGGATGACGACAGAAACAGACGAATGAGATCACTTCATTTCAAAGCCATAAAGAAACCAATATCCTTATTTAAGTTGCATCTCTGATATAAAGTGTTTATAAATTGTAACTAGCACCATTGTTTAATCATGTTTTTGCCTCCTGCTAAATGTTTTTTCCCAATTTTCTTTATTTTATGTGTTTGTTGACTGAAAAATCTACTGTATATTAAAAGCAATAAACAACAGCTGAAGGCGAAAGTGTCTTCTGTTAATTGTCTTTATTGACACACACTGTATTTTCAGATTTTAAGTACTCAAGAAATGGATTTGTCTACTTTTAGTCCTCCTCAAAAAGGACATTTTAGTGGCGTTCTACAAGTTATTAACCAACAGTAAAGACTATACCCATGGTGACATCACACTAGCCAGATCAGGTGAGACAATGCTGCTGACTGGTGATAAATTAGCAGCTAATTTTCAGGTATTAAAAACATCTCTTGCTCAGTAAAGGTCACACTGATACATTAGAAGGCTACATTACCTGTTTGTAAACTTCTACATTTTTTCACGAGACCATTTGTTTCCCTGATTTTCTTTGTGTCGCTGCAGCAGCATAAACACCATAAACTAAACAAATGGTTTAATTTTAGAGGTTTAGAAGCAAGTAATACAGCGTTAGAGCTAGACAGATGATTGACTGTGGCGACCCCTGAAAGGAAACTCTGAAAGGAAAAGAAGACACGAAGGTAATACAGCCATCTAATGATGTTTCTTAACAAGATTTGTTTTAAATATGACAAAATAGTTGGTAATTTGTCACCATTCAACAGCAGTGTTTCTCCTGATCTGACTATATTGCTCCAGTCCAGTCAGAGGACATCTTCCTTCATGACCAATTAGAACATGGCTGGATTCTGAAAATTTGGAAACCCTTCAATATGAAAATAATCTTGAATCTCCCCCACTTCTTTTCTGCATCTTGTGACATTCCTGCACCCTCTTCATGCTTTCTATTTCAGCAGGTTGTTCTCACAATGTTCCTACATACAACCACTCTGACTCCTCGAGCTCTGTCCTGTCACGACTCTCCCAAATTATATTAGGATGCAGCTGCATGATAGAAGATCATGCAATGCTACGAGGACACTGATGAGGTTGTAGTCTAGGCACGAGGCCAGTTCTGTCTCAAGTTCTTGATAACCATGCCACCCTGGTGCAGTTGAGCCTCATGTTTTGGTCACACTGCCACTGATGCAATCACGCTCCACCCAGGACCTTGTTACTAAAATAATAAACCTCAACAATCTCTCTCCTTTTTGTGCTCAAAACCATCCTTGATCTATTACAGGCAATGATGCTGCTGTATTCATGATATAAGCTTAAAGACCTCATCAAGACCATTCATGTTCTGCTTCTTCACTTCATTGCAGGGTCTTCAATCAGTGTGATGGGCATCTAAGTGAGGCTTTACAATAATTACAAGGGTTTGTCTTACATCTGTAATCACAAAAATTCAACAACAGTCCTCAAATATGAGGAAAAACCCTTAAATACCTCAATTTAACAGCCAGTTTTAAAGCACAGCTGCAATTTCCCCTCTCTTGTGTCTTCAGAAAAATGTTTTCCCATCTGCTTGCAAAGCCTTGAGAAATAAATGCAGACATTCAGTAGAGAGGGAGAGAATAACGGAGAAGGAGATTTCATCATCCCTTTCTCTTGAAAGCAACCCCATCTGAATACAAACAGAGTTTGAAGTATGGTGCAAGCAAACAGCTTGAAGCATGGGATGCTGAACTCATCTATAGAGCCATGATGTCAACCAGAGGAAAAAGAAAAGCTCCATTCAGACAGTTTATGGGCCAGTGGATAACACCTTCCTCTCTTGGAAATTCATGAAGCTGCAGCTGAGGTAATACTTCATCCTTTTGTCATCTGATTTCTGCAGGTGCATTGTTGAAAGCTTAAGGTCCCTCACTTTGGCTGCTTGTTTATAAGTTATTGTACTCACTAAACTAGGATGAAAAGTCTTGGTTTCCGAAAGATATATTGAATTCCAGGCAGTGTCTACTCATCCATCTCCTCTTGTTTTCCCTTCTCAGTGGAAATGAGTCTGTATCCTCAGGGAATATTTCAATGTTCTGAAGATCCCATTTTCAAAGTAGCTGATCTTTTATTAGGTCGTAAACCATGATAACAGTTCTGCTCTATGAAGCATAACTACAGCTCTAAAACTGGACTTCAGCAGCTGCAGAGACGATCCATCACGTCAGTTGCCTTAACTGTATGTTCAGTGCTTTGACATATCCCTAGTATCCTGTTGAATGTGTTTTCCTGATCACCTTTTGTTTGTTTTTTAGGTAGACGTGAGCAGATGTATGAGTTTGAACCCACATTAAACAGACTCACTGGAATGCTGCTCAGGATCAGAAGCAAGGATTTCAAAATGTTGCATTGTCCCACACTGACATCTACAGCCGAAACTCATAACTCAAAGGTAAACAAAGACATTGTTTCACATATAATTGGTCACATGGTCTCTGCTTGAAATTGGGACAGTTTTCTTCTACAATCAGCTGTGTCAGACTCAGCTCCTGGATCATTTCAGGCCATTGATCAACTGTGCAAAAAAGAAGTTTCAGAAATAAGAAGCAAACAGACGAGTTAATTAAAAGAACAGCCAGCAGCTCCCTCAACACACTGCTCATTCCACAGATGCACAATTCTTCCTATTATACCTCATAGTAAAGGATACTGATCAGGCCTAAGATTATAAAATACTGCACCAATTTGTATTATTAAAGAAGAGAAAAGACTATTTGTTTAAAGAGTTTTTTTCTATATTATTCCAGGGAAAATCGACTTGGTGTGGATTTTTGGTTAAATACACTCCGTGAATAATGTTGATTAATTGTATCCATGAAAACAGTTATCTGGTTTCATTCAAGCTTACAGAGCACAGCTGTGTTTCTCATAACTAAACTCATCTCTTAGAATCTGTTTAATAGACCTTTCTATCAGTGATACTCCATAAATACGTAGGATTTCTGCATCAGATTTAAAGATTTCGTATTGCTTAAACAGAGAGAATGACAACTTTCGATTTAAAAAGTGAGTGAACTCAATCCATTTTGTCATTGTGAACCATCAAAATGTTTCTCCCTTCTTCAGTAGAGAAATAAGGGAAAGCAATAACTAAAGACTGAAAAAAGAAAAACATCCATCCATCCATCCATTTTCTGTAGCCGCTTATTCCTCCACAGAGGGTCGCGGGGCAGCTGGTGCCTATCTCCAGCAGTCAAGGGGCGAGAGGCGGGGGACACCCTGGACGGGTCGCCAGTCCATCGCAGGGCCACACAGAGACGAACGAGACAAACAACCACACACCCACTCACACCTAAGGACAATTTACCAGCCCAATTAGCCTGACAGTCATGTCTTTGGACTGTGGGAGGAAACCGGAGTACCCGGAGGAAACCCACGCACGCACGGGGAGAACATGCAAACTCCACGCAGGGAGGCCGCAGAGCCGGGACGCGAACCCACGACCTCCTTGCTGTGAGGCAACAGTGCTAACCAGCTGCGCCACCATGCAGCCAGTTCAACTTAAAAAAAAAACTGATTTATGGGTTCCAGATGTTTTTGAGGCCACTGCTGTTTAATGTAACTTTATTGCAGTTACAATTTACAGCAAAAAGCTATTACTCATACTTATCTGTTAGATTATAAACACTAAATAGTTTACAAACACATGGGAGAGGTTTAACCTCTTCTAGGTTCAAATATGTTCTCATTCTTTATAAATGCAGAACATTTTACCCTAATAAACACATCAAATGAAATGGGGTAAATCAGCTCTTACTCAAATATAACTCAGTCTGTTTTTCCAGTTTGAGTTCATTTCAAGTCCTGTGCAGAGCTGAGTGTTTGTGCAGTAACCTAACCTCCCTCTGGTTGTTCTGAATGGTGCAATCTCCTTCTTCTCCTGTGAACTCACTGAGCTGTGAACTTTGGCCTTGCGATGGTGTTAGCAGTGCTTTTCTGCACACTGAGATTTTCAATAACAGCTTTTTTAATTTCTGAAAAAACTGAGTTCATGATGTCATGAATCCAGTCTGAGAGTCTTTGCTTTTAAGACTAAAAATAAAACAAACGAGGAAAAAAAAAACCAAACCCCTCCAGGTACAGGATGGGAAGAGACTTTCACTGCCATAAGCTTCAAGGTAAAAAAAAAAAAAAAAAAAAATCATGTTCTTCATTTATGTTGGCACCCTGTGTGTCTCTGCGGCTGATACAATTCACCATGAACATATTAGCTATAGCTAGCTGTGCTTAATTCTGTTTAAAAAACAAAACATGGAGGTTGATTTGAATACCTGTGTAATACAGAATTTATGGCCGTGTCAAAGTTTTTTAAAAAGTAAAAGTTGCAAAAACTACTGAGACATTTTTGATAGTAGTAGAGCCGTTAGCGGCTAACGTTAGCTCATCAATCTGCATCAGAAGAAATCTCTGTTTTTCCAAACTGAGGTCATTGACAGAGTTATGTAAAATATCACTAACCTTTCAACAGAAGCACACTTTGAAAACGGCTTTAAAACGATTCTGAGGTTTAACACTAATATCAAAACCTCTCTCCACGCAGCAGGCTACTGTAATTACACTGTCATCACTTCAGATCACAGATTTATGTTGTTGAACAAAAAGTCCTGTAAAGTGCACTTTTACAGCCTTCTTTAATGGCCTGCTGCTGTATTCTTTGCTGCAGCAGACAAAGTGGTGTTCATTCTCCTCTTTTTCATCATCTTGAATTTCACAGCCCTAAATCTATTTTGTTTTACATTTGATGCTTGATTAAAAACCCCTCAGACTGTTTTGGGAACATTTTATTTATTCAGTCCAAAAAGAGGTCATAGTTTTAGGTGAGCTTTCATGCTCTTGTCAGTCTCTTCATGCTAATATTTATATATTTTAAAGTCCTGAGGTTGGTCAGGTCTATGATTTTGTTGAAGTGCGTGATGGCATTAAAAGACTTAACACTGTAAAATCAAACCGACCAGGTAGCTGAAACTGATCCAAACTGATGGGATGGATAAACAGCTGCCTGCACATCTCAGGACTGACAAAGGTTAATAGCTTCTTCAAAAACTGACAGGTGATAAAAAAAAACCCAGTGGCGGCTGTTCTACTGCCTTTCTGTTATTTTAAACCCTCTGTTGAATGGATATAAGACAAGATCCAACAGGAACCTTCTATTAAATAAAAATAAATAAATAAAAGTCAATGTTTTTTACAGTCACATTTATATTATAATTAGATTTAATAAGTTTGCTGTAAGACTATTCAGTTAGTCTGCCTTTGACTCAATGCAACACAGGAAATTATTTTTATATTCAGCTTTTCAAAAGCGCTTTTTTTCTTCTCTCTTATATTCCTCTTCTCCGTTGTTCCCCTGGGCTCCTCTCCCTCGGTGATGAGCTCAACAGCTGAAGGCTTTGTGTGTTTTCACAGTGGTTTAGGTTTATCTTGGGAGTAGTGGTTAGACTGGAAGAGGAGGAGGATGTGGGAGGAGGGTGTTTAGTGTCTGCAGAGGTTCAGGAAGAAAAATGACAAGAGCATCAACAAAATATGTTGAGAGGAAAACAAAACAAAAAAAAGGCATGTAAACTTTGTTCAGCATGCGTATGAAACAGGTCATGTATCCTCAGTCTCACGCAGAGGTTTACATATTTTTTGCAATTTTATAAATTCTCAAATTACATAAAAAAGTTAGTTTACATTGACTTATAGCTAAAATCTAGCTGTATAACAAACCTAGTCAGAGAATGGGTTTTTATTTTATATTGTGATGGACTGGTGGCCTGTCCAGAGTGTCCTCCACCTCTCACCTGAGATAGACACCAGCTTCTCTTACTGGATGAAGCAGTTAAAAAAAAAGAACAGATTTTCAAATTCTTCCTGTTTAACAAACCATCTGAAATCAAAACAAGCAGACTTTGGAGTGAAGGTTTTTCAGTCCCTACTGTACAGTTTGAGCATTTTAAAAACAAAGAAAACATCCTCCATCATCTTTGGAGCATTGACAGAAATCAAATTAACTCTGTAACTGATGACTCCTGACATATTTAGCCGTACCCATTACATAGTGATTAAACAGTATGTAAGTGGCTATGGTTGATGAGGCTCTACATTAAATGGCTCATTATCTGTGCAGCATATTTTAAGGGTCACAAGTTTCTACTGCTTGTATCTTATGGATCAAAGGCTAAAACATGGACGAACCAGGAAATCAAGAGCTTTGCTTTCTGACTCCGATTAAAGACAGCAGGCCAGAGCAGTCAGATTGGATCATTTAATTTATATTGTTCTGTATTAGATTGTAAACACTAAACATTGAAAATATACTTGGATGTATTGTTTTAACTGTGGAGAAAAAATAAAGCCAATTTTAGTTCCGCAGATTAAATTCCATAAAGATAAATACAATAGTCTTTCTATAGTTTGAAGAATAAAACTGAAACTGTTTATTACAATATTTCAAAAAAGTCAGTAGGAGAAAAGCCAGAAGAATCAAAAACAGACATAAAAGATGATGGAGTGTCAGAGAAAAGTAGTGACAGTAGATGGGATACATGAAAGAGTGAAAGGAGAATATCTGAAAGACATGAGCAAAAAGGGACTGAGGGACAAAAGTTCAAAGTTTCTTTTAAAAAAATGATGAGAAAGAAGGAAGATAAGAGGAGGATTTGGGACTGGAATAGAAAGAAAACGATCAGAAATCTATAAGGCAGGAAAACTTCATGAAGCGGAGTTCCAATCAAACGAACAGCATGACAAGAAGATGAAAAGAGCTAAATAATGTGAGGCAGGGGGAGATGACAGGCAGGAGGAAGATGAGAAAATTGGATTGAAAGAGTGGGGAGAGAAAATCAGTGGGTGCAGGAATACAGACATGGAGGAAGAGAAGAGAAAGATGGAGTGAAATTTAATGAAACTGAAAAGTCAGAAAACATGTTTGGCCAGTCTTCTATGAATCCAGTGTAAAACATGGGAATGGAGCTATTCACTGCACCTTTTTATTTTTTTAGTTTTAAAAACATTTTTACTTAGATTGGTTATATTCTTTTATAATTTTGTACAGTGATCAAACATGGCCACCTCTATAAAGGGTTCAATAAAATTGCTCAGACACTGTGAGTTGTAGGAAACCTGTGTACTCTGCAGGTTACATGATATTTAGTCCTAATCCACCTCAAGGCTCCAGAGCTCTAAAATCGATGGTGCCTCTGTGTGTCATTAAAGGATTAATGGAGCTTCTTTTTAATCGTGTGATTTAAGGGGAAACCTTCGAATGTAAACACATTCTTCTTCATTTTAGTCAGTCGCAGAAAGGTCATCTGATATTAGTCTTTTATAAAGTCACTGTTTAGCTTGGCGTGTCAGCCTTAATGAATCATTTTTAACATCACAGCAGAAGGTCAGAGAAAATAAAAGACACCCTTGGTTTGTTTACAGTCTGACAGCGTTATTGTTTAACTGTCATTAAAAAGCTGTAAAAGCTGAAGTTCAAGCTGCAAAAATGTCTCATTTGTTTTTATTTTTTCCATCTAATAGTATGTAATTATACATTATGTTTAAATCTAGTAATAACTGAGAAATGCAATTAGATACAGCCTCATATTCTAACTCTGCTCCTATAATAAATGCAATTCAAGTAATTTTTGTGAAATGATTTTGCATGATGTTCATCCTGTTTAAGATATCAAGTGTTTTTAAGTCAACAGACTAGTCTAGGTGAAGTCATGATTGGTGTTAAAGACGAGCAGCATTTCTCCTATTTGGTTACATCTGATAGGTTGCAGTCTAACACACTTTTGGGTGAAGCTGGTTCTTATAAATGATCCATAAAAGACCATTATTACCATCACAGGAGCACCGTCCAGCTCCTGATATTTGATCAATGATTCATGCTTTACACTCTTTCTCAAGTTCAGTCAAGCATTTGTATGAGTCTCATAAAGGCCAACACCTTAAAAACACACCTGCTGCTAATCACCTCCTTCCATTAGGTGGATCAATTATATATGTTTTTAAAATCAGTAGAAAATCAGTGAAATAAGCCACAGAAAAATAATATTTAATTTGTAATTAAAAAAAATTTGTAATAGTAATTTGTGTGACTGGATTGGATTTGAAGTCTTTTTGAAAAACTTTTCTTCTTGAATGCAAGGAGTCAGTCAGTCCAATCACCAGCTGTGTGTTTTAAGGGTGTGGCCTTCATAAGATGCTCAGTAACGTTTACTGATCATGAAAAAGGCTCCGTTGTCTGAAGTGCTGATCAAACTTCTCTGTTTGCATGAACCATATCTCACTTCCTGTCTAATAAGACAAATAAATCATGACATACAGAAATAAAAATAATAAAAGGCATTTGGGTGAAATAGGTTTAATGGAATCCAGTCAGAACATGTTGTGTTAGTTTAGTTAATAATATATTACACACAGTCCACCATGATTTACATTCCCCTGGTCAACAGCAGCTCCATAGAGAAAGTACTCCCATAATGCTTCAGCTGAACAGAACAAGCACAGCCCCTGTAGAGAAAACCAGCTGTAAATACTAATGATCTGAGTCTCTAAATCGATAGCCTAATGGCTACACCCATTGATAGGAACGCTAGTAGTCTTGACTTGACAAAGACCATGATAGCACAGCACAGTTATAACACTGTCTGGCAAAAACCCTCTAAAGATGCAACTTTTCAGGAAGTGAAACCAAAAATGTGAATCTTTTATATGAAAGATGACCTATAGAGCTAATTTATCTTAAAACATGGAAGTGATGTAAAATAAAGTTACAAGGTTTTAGTCTATGAGCGGGGTTTAGTTAAGTTTCACATTAAACAGTCAACACGCCCAGCTAATCAGGAGTAATCAAAGTGTTCCCACATGTCATTAAGACCTCTCTTCCTGGCTGATAACACAAATAAAAGCAATATCAACAACTCAACAGTCACCTCAGCACAACAACCCACAATGTGTGCACTGTCTCCTTTTCAGCTAGCAGAAAGCAAAAAACGTTTGGACAGAGAAAGAGGCAAAATCAGGGTGAACACTGGCAAAGGGTTTGTATTTTTACACTTGACTGGTTGCATGAAAGAAAAATAAACAATAATTGACTCTTGAAGAGGATTTGGTGCTTTTCACTATAGTTCTGAACACAAATCCAGTTTGGTAGTGAGTCATACATCATCACCAAACATTCAACAGATCCAACTAAAGTTGACAAGTCAGAGAAAACATTTAAATCTCAGTATTCCACATTACCAGCACTACTCCATGGTCATGTTAGCTTAGAATGTCTCCAACCTGAGATCATTTGGACTGCTTTCTACTGAAAATAAGATATTAGTCATTCCTACTCTGTATGACCAACCATTCAGGTCTGACAGGTTGAAGACTTGATAAGAAAAGAACAGATTTTTTGTGCAAATGCTTTGTGCTAATGCTAGCCTGCTGGGTCACATGACAACCAGGTGAGATCCAGGTGTGCCCGCTGCATTTACACTCAGCTGGAAGGGGATGAATCATTCCTCACACAGTAAAGGTGGAAACTTTTAGTTTAGTAAAATCATCATTTGAGACACCAGAAAAAAAAAGTTGTGTAATTTGTTTTGCTTACTCTGTTACCCCAGATAATATTACCTTGACACCAACGGGAGATATTTTGCACAAACAAACCCAAGAGTCTGAGTGGGTGAAAGAATGACAGATGACACCACACTCAGCGGTCTTATCTCATACCAGGACGAGTCTGAATGCAGGGAGGAGGTGGAACCTCTACCTGGTGCAGCAACAACAACCTGGGGCTGAATGCCCAGAAGACAGTGGAGCTGATTGTGGACTTCAGAAGACTGTCAGCTCCATCACCCCCTCTCACCCTGATGGACACCCCCATCTCTAGCGTGGACTCCTGCTTTCTAGGAACTACCATCTTCAGCAACCTCAAGTGGGAGACGTCCATCTGGTCCCTCTTCAAAAAGACCCAGCAGAGGATGTTCATCCTGCTGGAGCTGAAGAAACTCAAGGTGCCAACCATGATGATGGTTCAGTTCTACACGGCCATCACTGAGTCCATCCTCACCTCCTCCATCACTGTGTGGTACGCTGAGGCCACCGCCAGGTGATCGCCTTCCATCACTCCATGATCTGTATGTCTCCAGGTCTCTGAGGCATGCAGGTCGAATCATAGCTGATCTTCCCATCCAGGTCATGAATAGTTTGAACCACTTCCTTTAGGCAGGAGGTTCATTCTGACTAGAACCTCTCGCCACAGAAAGAGCTCCTTCCCCTCTGCTGCTGGACTCTTGAGCTCTGCACTAGTCACCTTATGTTTCTTGCTATTATCTGATCTGGTTTTGCTGCTTCTTCTGTCTAATAAAAACAGCTTTTATAAGACATTCATCATTTCTGTAAACAGTTTTTTTTATGAATCCTTAATAAAATGACAGATTTTGGTCTAATGATTTCTTTGGGAATAGAAATTTGATGTTTAGGGCTTAAGACTTGACTTGACACTTGCATGTCTTAAGACTTGATTTTTCTTCAACCAGCATGTCTTGACCTGCAACTTGCATGCTTTTTGGACTTGACTTGAGAATTGCATGTTCAATTTGAGACTTTTATGTCTTGGGACGTAATTTGAGACTTGCATGTTTTTTGATTTGACTTGACTTGAGACTTGCAAGACTTGGGATTCAACTTGAGAATTTTATGTCTTGGGACTTGTCTTAATTTGGGACTTGCCTGTCTCAAGACTGGATGAATCCACCAAAAACATAAAGTGAAGACGGAGGGGAAAGGAGGAGGAGTGAAGGACTCCTAGTTCTGTTGGAATTAGTTCTACTCTCAGCTCTTTGTCAGAAAACATCTGGACGGAGGTGCAGCTGGAGGGATGGTGAAGGCAGCAGATAAATGCAGTATTCTGAAGTTTCATGGTGGAGGGAGCAGTGCTGTGTGTGTCCTGTGTGAGTGTATGGGCTGAGCGTGGGGGAGAGTGTGTTTGGGGGGAGAGTTAAATAGAGAGAAAAGTTTCCTCTCAGTAGTTCCACCTCTCAATCTGACAGCAGCAGCCCGTTTTTCTTCTCCTCTGCGGTGAAAATCCTCCAGGTAAGAAAAGCAACCACTCTCTCTTAATGTGACAGAGACCTGCGACAACTGCTCTGAATAATAATAATTCTCCAAAAGATAGAAACAGAAGAGAAAAATGTCAAAGAAAGGAAAAAACAAGGAATGAGGAGGAAAAAAAGGAACACCCGGCGGTGCGGTTGTGTGCCTGCAGAGACGCGCAGGATTAAGTTATTCTCAAATCGCCAACTCAGCAGTAGTTTTCTTTTTTTAAGTTGGGCGATCTCTACAGTCAGACTGCAGCCGGCTCTCTGCCCGGCTTTGTGTGTGTGTGTGTGTTGTGTAACTTTGTGTAGTCTATCCGGACTGCAGCTGCTTGCCAAATTGATGCTCAGGCGTTGTAGACGTGGCTTCTTCAGTGAAATCATTATGACTGCTGGATTGTGTGTGTGTGTGTGTGTGTGTGTGTGTGTGTGTGTGTGTGTGTGTGTGTGTGTGTGTGTGTGTGTGTGTGTGTTGTGATTGGTGCTGGCTTCAGCAAAATGTGCTCAAGCTTTCAAGCTTTAGTTGTCATGATTGTTGTGCAAGTTGTGCACACATTTCAGGAGGGAGGGTGGATTTTAGGATGCAAGTTGTTCAATTAAAATGAGATATGTTCCACCCCAACTGACAACTTCCTGAGGACTTGCTTGCAAGAAAAACATGAAGTGCTTTGCAAAAAGTTTCTTCTTTTTTTATACTCTGCTTTCAAGCACCAAGATTAACTTCTATTATTTTAAAGTGGCCTTGATCAGCTGTTTTTCAGGCTTTCTGAGGGTCTTTTAATGTTGTTCTAGGAACTTTGGCTGCTATTTCACCCATTTTCATTCTTTGATTCTGGACATGACTGCATATTGTTCAGTGTGTGCTTCAACAATAACAAACATGAACAAAAGGAGGACAACTGAAGAGATGTAAAAAAGCACCAAATACAGCAGATTAACAGAATCTAAAATTTGCATATTTGACCTTTTCTGTTGTGTCAAAATAGATGGTTTTGATAGTTTTATGGCTTTCTAAAATTTTCATTTCATCTGATTGGTCTGAGATTTTATACATGGTAAATGGCCTGTAGTTGTATTGTGCTTTCTAAGTCCATGGACTCCCAAAGCGCTTTCCACTATGTTCAGTCATTCACACGCTGATGGCAGTGAGCTACATTGTAGCCTTGGCTTCCCTGAGTCAGACTGTCAGAGTCATCACACAATCTGGTGCTACTGGGTTCTCCTGACCACCACCAGCAGACAAGGTGGGTGAAGTGTCTCCAAGGATGTAACGACAGGGTAACCCAGCTGGGGTTTACCTGGAGCTGGGATCAAACCAGCCCCCCCCACTCCCGTTCAGACAACCACTCTACCTACTGAGCTACATGCTAACTCATATCTTTTTTAAGAACAAGAAATCTGAATTAAAGCCTGGTCATTTTCATAAAATTTTGAAGTTTTTATTCAACTTTTGTACACTTGTGATGCTCCTGGTCAAAACCGACTGATCATTAAAAATAAATGTGAGACAGGAAAACCATCAGAGACCAGAAACAGGACTTGAGATTTGAGGTGTTAGGAAATCTCCTTAGAGAAACTAAAATACTATTTAATGTCACATTATGTCACATTTCTACTTTTTTACAATCAACAAAGACATTGGAATAAATTGTGTCTTTGTCAACAAAGTGTAACAAATAGCCTAAAGACCCTATTAAAACAGTTTCTTTGCTAATCTGCAGCTATGTGTCAACACTGACTCATCCCTTGAGTTTAGGAACCTTGAGTGATTCAGAATGAACTCACCTAACTAACAAATGTATTTTCTCTGAGAATATTGAGATGGGATGAGATATTTACCCCATCAACCCTCATCGACCATAAATAACTCAATAACTTCCTTGCTTCCAGATGATGGGAAAGTGATTTTAGCTCAGCAGGTGATTGGTCCTGATCCATACAGATGTGCTGCAGACAGGACGACACCTCCAGGCTGAAACGCTCTGATTATGCTGCCTGTCACATAGTGGTCGGTATTGTTCAGTTAATGAGGATGGCTGACTCCACTTCTCCGTGAATCACTGGCTACATCTGTTCATCTGTGCAGCAGACAGAGAACTCACTGCTTGACAAAGTCAGTTTTTATTTTTATTGACAGATTTTGAGTGTTCTCATCCTCTACATGCTGCGCTCATGTGATGTTTCCCTTATTAAACTAGCCTACTAGCTAAGCTGTTCCAACACAATAAAAATATACAGTTGACTCCCCAAATCTTGGGGGAAAATTATGAAAATCCACGTAATCTCAGATTTTTCCAAAGCAGCTCTGTGTTTTAATTCAAATCTACATTATCCTGTTTTTAGTTATTATTTTAAAAAAAAACACATTTTAAAGTGAATCAAACCCAGTCCTGTTGGAGGAGCTGTATATGATCAGTGACATAAGGATTACAGCAAAAGACAGTGATGAACATTAAAGATCTAAACTAATTTTAAAAACACATCTCAGTCCTCTGACATCTGGCTCAACATCCTGATAATAACTGCTTCGCTTGTATTTTTCTGGCAGCAGTTTGATAAAAATGTCAAGGCAGAGCTCCAGTCTTTTCATTTTCTCACAATTCAGCTCCATCCATCATCTGAAATCCGGTTAACATTCATCCATCACTGGAAAAACCTCAGAGAATCTCCCCCTCATGTGTCCCATCCTGCCTTATTTTATTCACTCTTATTTCTCAGCCTTGTTTTCTTTTTTTTTATTATTTTCCAGAAGATTGGTGTTACATGTCAGTCTGCTATAAAGAGTGTGGATGATGGGTGGTATAGGGAATAAGAGATTCAATGGTGTGACTAAAATAAACTGAGGACTGAGGATGACAGGATGGTGAGTTCATGGACTGGTAAATTGCTACGTGCCATGGTGCATTCACAGACCAGATAAAAGAGGATTTTTGACCTTCAGACTGGCTGATTAAGCTGATCATAATGAATATTTATCCATTCTGATCACCAGCTGATTTTTGTTTTAATGCATCCCTAATAAATTCTGAACACAAATGGATATTTTGAATATAAACTCCTTATGTTGCTGACATGTGAACCTGTATATCTGCCATAGATCTAAAGCAGCGGTTCCATTAGGTTATGTAAGAAGAAGCTCTCGCCTCAGGCTGGTGGATCACATGTATATAGCAGATATTTTTCTTTTATTTGCATTTATGCTATTAAACATGTACAAACTGTTCTGTAGACATGGATAAATACTGTGTTTGTTTCTAGAAAGTGGAGCTCCAGCTCTGTTTTATTTGTTTGTTCATGCTCAGCATCAGCTGGGAAATGCTCCTGGAGCTCTGCACCAGAAAACCCGAGGTCAGATGGACTGATTTGTTTTGATTAATTTAATTCTGTCATTTATCTAAACTTATTTTGCATTTTGTCTGACTCTTATAAAAAACATTTTCTAGGTTTTTGTTAAACAGAGAATTGGTTATTTTGCGTGATTTTTTTTTTTAGAAAACAGATGATTAAACCTCCACTGATGCTTTTTCACCCACTTGTCTTCAGATCTGTGTGACCTCATTAACTCAATGCTTGTTTATTTTAGTTCATAGGTCTTCTCACATTCCTCCATCTGAAATATCTGTGCTTCACATGAGGATGTTTGATCTCATAAGTTTTGATCCTCAAAGCCTCAATTTCATGTTTTAAACCATAAAAGTCTCGTATCGGGTACAGTGCGTTCAGTGAACTGCGAACCGTTAAGGAGAAGTTTATGAAGATTTCGTGTCAGAGGAAAGTCTTGACCAGTAAACCGCGGGAATGTGAATAATATGGTTCTTAAAGAACAAAACTGACCAAAAATGCTGGTTTGGGGTTTCACTTGAGTCGGCTGCATGTTTAAGAAAATTCCTCTGGAATAGAAAACACTTTTGACTCATTATACAAGTCCTATCAAGATACATGTTTATGTTTTTGGTGCTGACAACTAAATAATTGATGTTTTCTAATCCTGACCCAGGTTATGACAGCCATGTTGAAGGCCTGTTTGAGGCTGCTGCTGCTCCTCCCTTTGGTTTGCTGTGTCCCTTCCTCCTCCTCATCCAGACCTTCATCCAGACTCTGCAGACGATGCTGTGACCAGCTGGATCCTCCAGCAACCACGGCTCATTATCAGACACCTGAAGTCAAAACTGTTATCAACATGACCATCCTGAAAGGTAACGGAGGCGTGATAAGCTGTAATTAGCTGGTAGGCCTAATACTGTGTTTAGTTTGAAAACAAAACTAGGAAAAGGTCAGTTAAGGCTCCACCTCTCACTTTTAATTTGATCACAGATTACATTTCGAGAAAAACTGAGTCTGTGGGTCTCCAGAGGCAGCTGATGGGTATCGGAGGGCCAAGCGGGGTGCAGCAGTGGCAGTTTCCGAGGCAAAATCTCGAGCGTGGGAGGAGTTCGGCGAGACCATGGAGAAAGACTATTGGTCGGCTCCAAAAAGGTTCTGGCAAACCATCCGACGCCTCAGGGGAGGAAGGCGGCAACTCGCTCACACTGTTTACAGTGGGGATGGGGAGCTGCTGACATCAACTGGGGCTATAGTCGGGCGGTGGAAGGAATACTTTGAGGAGCTCCTCAATCCCACCGACACGCATTCCTATGAGGAACCAGAGCTGGGAGACCTGGGGATGGACTGTCCAATCTCTGGGGCAGAAGTCGCTGAGGTAGTCAAAAAACTACGCAGTGGCGGAGCCCCGGGGGTGGATGAGATCCGACCTGGGTATCTGAAAGCTATGGATGTTGTAGGTCTGTCGTGGCTGACACGTCTCTGCAACATTGCGTGGTCATCGGGGGCAGTCCCTGTTGAGTGGCAGACCGGGGTGGTGGTTCCCATTTTTAAGAAGGGGGACCAGAGGGTGTGTTCCAACTATAGGGGGATCACACTCCTCAGCCTCCCTGGAAAGGTCTACTCCAGGGTACTGGAGAGGAGGGTCCGGTCGATAGTTGAACCTCAGATAGAAGAGGAGCAATGTGGTTTTCGTCCTGGTCGTGGAACTGTGGACCAGCTCTTTACCCTCGCTAGGGTGATGGAGGGGTCATGGGAGTTTGCCCAACCAATCCACATGTGTTTTGTGGATTTGGAGAAGGCTTATGACCGTGTCCCCAGGGACACCCTGTGGGGGGTGCTCCAGGAGTACGGGGTGGATGGCCTTTTGTTAAGGGCCATTCAGTCCCTGTACCAGAGGAGTGTGAGTTTGGTCCGCATAGCCGGCAGTAAGTCTGACCTGTTCCCAGTGAGGGTTGGACTCCGCCAGGGCTGCCCTTTGTCACCGGTCCTGTTCATAACCTTTATGGACAGGATTTCTAGGTGCAGCCGTGGTGTGGAGGGTGTTGAGTTTGGTGACAGGAAGATCTCGTCTCTGCTTTTTGCAGATGATGTGGTCCTCCTAGCTTCATCAGGCTCTGACCTACAGCTCTTGCTGGGGAGGTTCGCAGCCGAGTGTGAAGCGGCTGGGATGAGGATCAGCACCTCCAAGTCTGAGGCCATGGTTCTTGGTCGGAAAAGGGTGGATTGCCAACTCCAGGTCGGGAGAGAGATCCTGCCTCAAGTGGAGGAGTTCAAGTATCTCGGGGTCTTGTTCACGAGTGAGGGAAGGAGGGAGCGGGAGATCGACAGGCGGCTTGGGGCAGCGTCTGCAGTGATGCGGACGCTGAACCGGTCTGTTGTGGTGAAGAAGGAGCTGAGCCGGAAAGCAAGGCTCTCGATTTACCGGTCGATCTACCTCCCAATCCTCACCTATGGTCATGAGCTTTGGTAATGACCGAAAGAACGAGATCGCGGATACAAGCGGCCGAAATGAGTTTTCTCCGCAGGGTGGCCGGGCTCAGCCTTAGGGATAGGGTGAGGAGCTCGGACATCCGGGAGAGACTCGGAGTAGAACCGCTGCTCCTCCATGTCGAAAGGAGCCAGCTGAGGTGGTTCGGGCATCTTGTTAGGATGCCCCCTGGACGCCGCCCCAGGGAGGTGTTTCAGGCATGTCCTGCCGGCAGGAGGCCCCCGGGTCGACCCAGGACACGCTGGAGAAAATATATCTCTGGTTTGGCCCTGGAGCGCCTTGGGATCCTGCCGGAGGAGCTGGTAGAAGTGGCTGGGGAGAAGACTGTCTGGAACTCCCTAATTGGGATGCTGCCCCCGCGACCCGGACCCGGGTAAGCGGAAGAAGACGAGACGAGACGAGAAAAACTGAGTTTGCAGGAGGTGTAATTTATCTAAACCTTTGATCCATGAACACCAGTGATGATCTCCATCTGCACAGCTACGTTTTTTTAATCACTGCTGCTGTTTAACGAGATGTGAGCTTAATCAGAAGAGTAATCATGCTGGAACAGCTCGTCCAAGTGGAACTACGGCTTAAATGGTGAAGTGGAAATGGGGGGAAACGAGAGACACGCTGCTGGAAAGGAAACGAGACGCTCCACTGATATAAACAACCTGGAACCACTTTAAAAATCAACCTCTGTTCAACATTTTGTGAACAATCAGGCAAGCAGATGCTTGGAAACACTGTCATTTGTGACTATTTATGTCATGTAAAATGCACCACTGTATGTGAGCCAAAATCTATTTAAGGAACGACTATACATCCCACTGGGAAAATCTATCAGAAAACAAGAACATTCTCCAACTGGCCTGTTTTCTTGTAAAGCATGTTGCTAAATCAAATATACTCTGTCTTTAAAGAACTCTGAGAAAGCTTAAATGTTTCGTTTGTTACTGGAGGCCGCTGTGTGTTTTATGACTGATTTAAATGGGGCTTAACTTTAAACCAACAAAAGATTAACTTTTGAGACGGAGAGATTTGGAAGAGATCAGAGTCAGACCTTAAGATAAATGCTTCAGGGTAGAGTAGGATTAAAGTCAAATATTGGTTCCTTTGACTGTTTATTTGGTGGATAAATAAGCTGAATTTATGTCAGATTTTCTTTTTTATCACTAATATCAAATCATACTGAATATTAAGCTGGTGTGCTTTACATCAGCCTCATTTCCAGCAGCAAACATCAGGTCTCCCTGCTGTCGTCCCTTCAGGAATGTAAAGTAGAAGTTGAAGCCCAAACAAAACAAGCGCCTCCTAGTGGCTGGTTCCAGTATGTTTTAAGCCCCGCCCACTGTCCTGACTGAAGATTTAAAGTACTTATATTATGTGTTTTATATCCACTCTGAATCATGTCTTTTACATCTCAATAACATGAAAACACTATGCATTGGTCAAATTAGCCCTTACTTTAAGTGCAGCTGCTGTTCCACCCCTTATTCAACCTCCTAAAGCAAAACCTTCATTTTAAATGAACGGAGCTGTTGGGGAGTCGAGCTCCACCCATGTCTTTTCTCCGCACGTGTTCAAGAGACGTTGGTGGGTCTTCAGGGGCTCAAATGAAGAGAGTAAAGATTTTTGTCCTCGTTGATGCAACCATCTACGAAGCATCTGCTCGTAGCTTCACCATGACTGTTTGCTAACGTTTGTGAGGATGCACGCTCCTCTGGTTTATGAAGGGCAGGGATGGGCTTGAGTTGCCAAAGGTGCTCATGATTGGCTCTGACCTCTAGAGAGGAGTGTGCTTTTCCCTACTTGATGTCAGCAGGGGAAAGATTTTGAAACTACCCATTTTAGCATTAGCTCAAAACACATTTCTCAAGAATGAGAATAAGGAGGTGAAAACAGTGAACATTTTTTAATACTTGTGAGCCTCATACACAGTCTTTGTGACTGATATGACTGTTAAAAGAACTTTAGAATGTAAATTTTGCATAATATAGGACCTTTAAAAAAAAACAATGTCTTTTTCCAGGTGTTCACTCTTGTTGACTCGTTTAGTTATTTTGTTTTCATGTTTCTAATGTTTAGCTGTGGTTACCGGTACTTATGGTTAAAAAGTACCGTGATCATGTGGCACCTTTAAGACCCCAATTTAGGCTTAAAAAATACAATGTGGCAGCATTGGTAAACTAGATTTTTTGGCTTTACTGTTGTGCAGTAGACTGTGTGGGTTTTTAGGAGAAAAATATCCTTCAAATGACCAAATACACTGCTAAAAAAATTAAAGGAAGTCTTTGAAAACACATCAGATCTCATTTGTAAAAAAAAATCCTGCTGAATCCTGCATGCATGATGTTAGGAAGAAAAAAATGTCACAACATGTGATGGAAATGATCAACCTACAGAGGGCTTCATTTGAAGTCACCAAGAAATTCAAATGGAAAAACTGATGCAGCAGCTTGGTTCAAAATAGCTTAAATGTCATTGCAGCAACTCAAAAGGGTTCTCAGTAGATTGTATGACCCCACCTGCAGCCTGACACCATCAGGGCATGCTCCTTATGAGATGACAGATGGTGTCCTGAAGTCCAGGTCCTGACCAGGACATCACTGAGCTCCTGGACAGTCTGAGGTGCAGGCTGGTGTTGAATGGATGGATCTAAACATGATGTTCCACACGTTCTATTAGATTCAGGTCAGGCGTGCATGAAGGCCACTCAATAGCATCAATTCTTTCATCCTCCAAGAACTGCATATCTTTCCACATGAGGCTAGGAATTATCATGGACCAGGAGGAACCCAGGACCCACTGCACCAGTAAAGGGTCAGTGGGTCTAAGGATTTCATCCTGATACCTAACGGCCATCATTTATCCTGTACAAGTCTGTATCCCTTCATGGATCTGTCTTGATAGATCAGCAATGACTAAACAAACACCAAACCCATCATGACGAACAATGCTGCAGGCATACAAAGTTCACATGACCTCGTCTGTCACATGACCTCAAAGTGAGCCTGCTCCCATCTGGGAAAAGCACAGGACACCAGTGATGTGCAAAAGATGAGGAGGGGAAATGTGTGCAGCCCTATACATATTTAAAAGGAGCAGTAATATCCTGATTATTTCTCATTTAAGCCTGCTGTCATTAAATAGAACACACAGAAAAAAAGGGCTAGGACCCAGCTCATTGTTACTGCTCATTTACTTCTCCTGGATCTTTTCTGGACCTATAATGAAGTCTGCTTTCGTTAACTCTGTATGGCTGCAGTTAGCTTCTCTGGCAGGTTGTGTGAGGTAATCCTGGTCAGAAAAGCCCAACCAAGAAGACGTCAGTGCCTCCTAATTAAATGGGTTTATATGTTTGCTGCATTATTTGGATTTGCAAGGCATGTAAAAGCCTGGAGGGAAGAGATATAGAAGTGTGACAGATGAAGGGATTTAAAGAGACAGGAATTTTCTTAATGCAGGAACCACACAATCACAACCAGAGGAGCATTTGGGAGAACATGTGTATCCAATATTGATGCTTACAGCAGCCAGCTAAACCAGAGCAGCTTTTACTGCGTGTCATGACTCTGTGGTTTCACGTGTTGGTGCTTTGATAACTGAACGTTACTGCTCTGACCCACAATCAACCCTCAAACCAGTCCAGAACCTGAACCACTGAAAGGAAAAAGACTTTCTCTCATTCAGCTCTTTTTTTCTCTGACTCACACATGTGCACACGAACACACGACATCCCTACAAATATAGTTTAATTGAGTTTCAACGCTTTTTTTCCACAGTAGGACTCTGTCATCATTGGACCATTTGGGACCACTGGGACTTTTACACAAAATAAATCCATATTCTTGTTTAAAAAATGCTGAACATGTTAAACAAAGCTGTCATAGAAGTAGAGCTGCAGAAAAACCCAACTAGAATCTAAAATGAAGAATGATTAGATCATCAAAAGGAACGGTGTCCTGATACAGGCAGTGTCAAGTCTGATGGTAGAAGAGCAGCTCAGGAGGAGATCCTGGATCAGGGTCCAGAGGTTGGATGATGCTGTTTCCAGACGTAAGTGAATGAACGGAGTTCATGAGCCGGGGTAGGGGCCAAGGCAGGGACTGGAGGCTGGAACTCCTTTGGCAGGGGAGCAGCAGAGGTCTGGAACGAGTTATGGAGCAGAAGGAAAGCACTCTGGGTTAGAGCACTGGGGACAAGGTTTCTCTGTAATTAATCACAAAAAGCATGAGAGGCTGACTGCAGAGTGGCTTCTGGCTGAGTGAGGGGTGTGATTGGACAGTTTGGATGGAGCAGCACAAGTTCATGTTGTAAAGCTTGTGAATAAATGTTTAGAACTAGCTTTGACATCAACCTATTAAAACAGACCTGTGTGGGAAGTTCAAGTTTGTGCATTGAAGAGCAAATAGTTTATATTTATGTTTGTATTGTCTGTCTCTGTGTTGAACCTGCAATGGAGGGCTTTTTACCCCACCTCTCATTCACTGACAGCTGGATCCGGCTCCCGCCCCCATGACCCCGTGACCCCGTGCAGAATGAAATGGTTAGGAAAATAAACAGATGAATGAGATCAGATTTTTTCTACAAGCACTAATTATTTTCTGCTCATATGACCTTGTATTTCCAAGTGTTGGTTTTATTTCACAGGGTGACATATTTAATTTACAAATGAAGCCTGCAGGATTCTTCGAGAACACTGATTTCCAGGCTCAAAATCTTAAAGGGTTTTAATTTGAGCCCATATGGATGCAACAGAGCAGATAGAAAACTCTATTTCATTCTAAAAATGAATAAATATGCACAGGAAACATTTTTTATTTAAGTAGATTCAGTCTAAGCCTTTAATCCTTAACCAACAAAGCATTTCATGATCTTATAAAAACACCCCATTTCCATCTACTTTAATTCAGCACTGACTCATAAAGCCTGATATTGTGTTTGTTTTTACTGTTACTCAGATGCTTTCAGTCAGGAGGTTTATGCCTTTTAAATGGTGGCTTTTATACATTTTATTCATAAAATACCTGCAGCACAACATGGATTATTATTGTAACTTTTTGGATTCATAAACTTAAGTAAGTTAATGTTTTGTTATAAGCCAGTATCTCACTGTGCTCCGACTGGTGGCAACTAGACACAAAATCCCTAGAATTAAGCATATTGTTACTTGGAATTGTCCTGATTAGAAAATTTGACACTTAGATTGGGTCACATGAAGCATATGATTGCAAACAAACTGTTTTGTGTCTAAATTATGTTTCAGTTTCATTGCAGTTCATTCTCGTAACCACTATTAAACTTATCCAACATGTTTTGTGCTTTCGGGTTCACAGAAACCAAACTGAGGTTCAATATGAGTTCCAGACACCCACAAAGGCTGATTATTTTTGAGTAAACATTAGTCCTTGAAATATTTTGGACATATTTTTAAAAATTCCAGCAACAAAATTAAGGTTCTTCATCTCACGTCCTTGCAAACATTTTTTTACTGTAAAAGGTAGTTCGCAATTCGTCACCAACAGCTGCAGCCCAACGAGAAACTAAAACTAAGAAGCATCTAAAGTATTAAGAGCAACACCTTGTGATTTTTTCTTTCTTTTTACTTCACATTCTTTTCTAAACCATTTCCTGTTTTCAATGTGTATCCAGGTGATAAAGGTGACAAAGGAGACAAAGGCACGCCTGGAAAACCCGGCCTGGAAGGACCTTCTGGCCATCAAGGATCCATCGGGCCTAAAGGCGTCAAAGGCCAGGCAGGCGCCCCAGGAGATGCCTGTAAGATCCCTCACTCTTCCTTCTCCGTGGGGCGTCGTAAGGCCCTGCACAGCGTGGACTACTACCAGGCGCTGGTTTTCGACACTGTGTTCGTTAACCTGCACGAGCACTTTAACATGTTCAAAGGCAAGTTCTACTGCTACGTGCCCGGGATCTACTTCTTCAACGTCAACATCCACACCTGGAACTTCAAGGAGACCTACCTCCACCTGATGCACAACGACAAGGAGCAGGTGATCCTCTACGCTCAGCCCAGCGAGAGGTCCATCATGCAGAGTCAGAGCGTCATGATGGATCTGGCTCTGAATGACGAGGTCTGGGTCCGATTGTACAAACGGGAGAGGGAGAACGCCGTTTACAGCGATGATGTGGACGTTTACATCACCTTCAACGGATACCTGGTGGCACCCAGCATCCAGTAAAAACACAAAGCGGGAGTGAGATGCAGATTCATGCTGGATTCTTCACTTTTTTTTGCCAAAGATATTGTTTGTGACTAGGAGTCATTAAATGATTAGTAACAAATTAAGAATCTCTTTCAGCTTGGAGGTGAAAGGAGGGCTGATTAATGTTAAAACCTAAAGAGACATTAAAAATTGGAAGGTAGTACACCACAGAATTAGAGATTTAAACATGATTTAAACGTTTAAACACTGCCTTTGGACTAGAATTACATTTTTGTGACATCAGCCATCCAATACAATGTCCATCACCAAAAATGTTCTAAAAAAACAGAGATAATTAGCTATATGTTCTATAAATTTTTAATTTTTTTGCAGATGTGTGCCACTAGGTCTCAGAGGAACCAAAAGAACTGACAATTTAAAGCAGACGACATATCAAAATAGATATCACACGCGTTGTTTCCCAAAGCACACGAACATCAGGGTTTTGACAGCTATATTTTTCATGGTGCAAACTAAAAACTGCAGAGCAGTTGATGTAAATAATTGTATATTATCTGTCTTTAGTAGTTGTCGGATGTCTTACCACTAATGCTGTTAGGGCTGTAAACAATTTGTACAACATTTTTAATCTCTTACTTTATGTGCTCTGTGTCAATAAGCAACAAGAAAACACTTGAATATCACAAAATAAACGATTTTCATAATTTCATATGAGAGCAGGTGCCTTTAACTTTTTAAAATATGATTTTTTTTTTTACAACAAAATGCTTTTTTTTTTTTACATTACTGCTGGGAATGTTTCCTTATGGGTTTAGTTCTTTAGATATGACACCGTCCAGTTTAGCGTCTGAGCTCACTATAAAACCGGCTAAAGCCGAGAGGGAAATGGTGTTTGAGATTTAACCCTTTAAACTGGCAGTTTTCTCTAAAATAAGCAAACAAAAGCTCATCTCAAACTCCCAGAAATAGTGGATGAGTCTGCGGCTCCATCTGTTTGGCCATATCTCTCTCATTAGTTATAATTCCATCCACAGGGAGGCTTTGCTAGAGAAACATACACACACACACATGCTGCAGCATTGTAAATACTTTAAGCTTCCAGAGGAGATCTGTGAAGCTCTGTTGGGAAACAAAACGGGGCATCTTTCCTGGTTCGTGGGCCCAGGATGATGGAGGCTGTTCCAATGTGCTCAACTCACAAGCTGTGAGCTGAATGGAACACAGACAGTGTTTAATCTGACCCAGTTTGGGTTTGTCTAACTTTGTTTTGGTTGTAAAGGCATAATTTTAATTCAGCTGAAAAATGGGAGTGATAATAGGAATAGGAAAAACAAACAAGTCAAAAGCAATTATCATCAATTAAAAATTGTTGATGCTTCATGAGGAAAAAGTGGGGAAAAAAACACAACAAATAAGAAGCCCTAATTTGATTGTAAATCCTGTATAATTAACATTTTAGTGACTTTTTGGATAAGTTGTCTCATGAACTGACATTTATCCTAATATATTTCTATTTGTAAAGATAAATAATCTATACATCTACACATATCATGACCTAAGTCTATAAAAAGGACAACATTTCACTAGCTATTACAGAGGATTTATCTCATAGATCAAACTGTTCCTATTTTTGAAGCATCAAATGAATCAAAACAGGAACAGAGAGCAATGCATAAAGATGGCGTGGAATAAATCATCACCGTCATCTGTAGCTCAGATGGAGGCAGTGAGACATGCTGTCTGAAAACACTGGGTCACCAATAGGCTGGGAAAATGGATGTGGGGTTTGCCACCAAAGTGAAATGACTTGTGCTTCACAGCAAAAGCCAAAAAATTCTACATCAGACTGTATTTAGAGAAAACAGTAGTGCCATTTTCTGCAGTGGTTGAAGCGGAGACCTGATTTGAAACCAGTCACTGAGGGTCAAATCCACAAACAGCCGCTGCGCTTGAGAAAACCTATTTTTAATGTTGTTTTCCAAACTTAAGAACATTGTTTTAATTTTCTATAATACACATTTTATTTATGTTTTCTCTAAAATCAGTTGAGGGTTAGATATAAAATGATCCTGTTAAGGCTGCAGGAACCCGGTTCCTATTGCAAACAGTATTCAGACACCATTCTAACTCAGGGAATGCTCCAATGGAGACATGGATGAGTTAGTTTGGTGTAGAGGAACTGTAATGAGTCCTGACCTCAACCTAACTGAACATCTAGGGTGAATTAGAGTGATGAAGAATTTCCATGAACACAATCCTAAACCTTGTGGAAAGCCTTTCTAGGAGAGTTGATGCTGTTATAGCTGCAAACGAGACAACCATTCACGTCCTCACAGAGGGACAATATATGATCACCAGTTTACCTAACATGCATATTTTAGGGGCTTTGGAAGAAAAGTAGACCACAAAAACCCATGCACAACAACGACAACAAAAACTCCACACAGAAAGACCCCAGCTGAGTGTTGGACCTGCAACCCTCTTCCTGCAAGGCATCGATGCTAGCCAACTGCACCACAATGCAAACTTGCAAATACTGTGCTTTAAACTGGACAGGAACAATTGGAATATTCTCACAAAAGGCATCTTTTTAACAGACAAAATGTTTAATTAAAGAATCTTAAAACACACAACTGGCTTGTTTCTCTGCATAATTGTTTACTCGTTTCTGACACTGACTTGTTAACATTTTTCTGCACTTTTTCATTAAAAAACATCCTTTAATTGCAAGACATTTGGGAATTTATTACATTTCTTTCTTCTCCAGTAAAAAAGTCTCCTCCAGAACATTTTAACTGGATTCATTTATGGGCTTGATGTTGGTCTGTCAACAGCCGATCCTCTGTGGGTTTAAAGGATCATTATGTTGTTGAGAGGTCCATTTGCTGTTTAGCTTCAGCTTGCATACAGATGGCCTCTCATTTTTTCATTTTATGCAGAAATCAGAACAATGGCTGTGGGCCTCCACCGGTCCCTGAGGCAGCCTCAGATATAACATTTCCCCGGCCGTGCTTCCCAGATGGTTTCAGGTCTTTTTCCTGTGAAATAATTGCTTTGCACAAAAACAAACTACTTTTCCTGTTGCTGAAAAGCTGTCTTTGATTTGTCTGTCCAGAGCACATTATTCCTAAAGGACTGTCTGTTCAGTAGAAAACTGTGGTTCAGCTCTAATGTTGCTTTCAGACACAAAATCCTGTTTCCTTGCAGGTTTCTGGATCAAATAATTACAGCCTTGGAAGCATCCAACCACAGGGGTTCTGTGAAAACTTTGTAAGGAAATTCCAGAGGTTTCGGGGAACTTCTTTTATGCTGTAAGTGCAACACTTGACCCGATTTTATGGGTAACAACCTGCTCTGGACAAATTGGCAATCACTTAAAAACTGCCTGCCTCTTTACACTGGAATGCATAATAAAAAACTAACTCTAGTTAAAACTGAATCAAGAGATTCTCAGAGCTTAATTATCACACTGCTTGTTCTGCAGCTTGAAGAGAGAGACATGGAACCAAATTCAGTCAAAAGTAACTGAAGTAGGTGTTTTAGAATCTAAACGGGTCTATTTTAAACATTTAATCTGAATCAGAAATGACTGATCCAACATTTGTAGGACAATAACACCTAAAGTCAGTATCTCAGTGCAGGCTGCTGGTGACAAACTGCATTGTGGGCATCAGGAGCCCTTCTCTGTTTAGTTTCCATGAGTCAGAAAGTGCAAGAAATGTGAGCCCGTTTTGGAAGGGGCTGGTGATGCAACTGCAAATAAAATGAGGAGAAACTAAATTGTTTAAATTTTAAAAGCTTGGACCTTGAAGCTTTGAGGAAACATCTTACAATCTGACTTCTCTTTGCATATTTTTGAAAGGAAACACGTTTTAGCTGAGAAAGTCATCACCTGTTTTCATCTGAACTCTCACACGGCAGCTCATCGACTTCCTCACCAACAGGGTCAGGAGGGTGTTGGTGAACAACACCTCCTCTGATGTTCTCTCACCTCATCTGGCTCTCTTCATAAGGCTCTGACTCCTTTTTCATCCTCTACGCTGATGACTGAAGGTCTTTGCAGCCAAAACTGTCATATGCAGACGGCACAGTCCCTCTGTTTCTGCTTTCGACTCCCAATCAGCTGAGAGAGGCTGAAAGGTTTAATCAAAACTCCAGTTTTGATCCAAAAACTAAAACTGCGGATATATCAGTGAACGTCTGAGGCAGAGGCTGTTCCTAATGACCTCAGCCCAAAGAAGAGGAAGATTTAGAAAATTATAAATTTTTGCCTCTGTTGACTTTCTCCTCTAAAAGACCATTTTATGAAAATGGCATCAAAGATATGCAATCGGCTGAGATCATTCCGGGTCACTGAGGACAATCTACCAACATTCTACTTCTCCTTCTCTGAGAATTTAATGACAGTCTCTGCACTCCCTGCTGCTTTCACCTCATCAGCCTGAAGAACAGCCAGGAGCCGTCTACTGAACGCTGTTAATGTCTGCACTGGAATTATCCAACAACTGGTAAAAGCCCTTTCCACCTTACACACTCAGCAGACCGTGAAATCAGCCTGCAGGATTTTACAGGATTTCTCACCCTTCCCCTTTCCTTTGTTCCCTTCAGGATGCAGCCCTCGCTGTCTGTTTTGCAGAACACAGTGAAACAAGAGCATTTTCCAGTGGCGGCCCGTCAATAGGGGGCGCTAGGGCGCAGCCCCACCAGTCTCACAGGAGGAGGAGGAAGAAGAAGACCATTGGAATCACAAAATAGTGTTAAAAGAACCATGAAAATTAAACTAAATGATCTATCCATTATACATATTATAAAAGCTGTGTATAATCTGCATTTAGGTGTAGTTTTAAACTGTTCTCTCACTTTTTTTTTTTTACTAGACCGAAAGGTCATGTGGTTTACTTCCTGTTTCTGCAGGGTCTTCTGTGCATGCTTTGGGTGCACAAATCTTTACTATAGACCTACGCTATAACTGGTGCATGCGCACTGGAACACCCTTCAATACAAAGTACAGGAGAGCCTTGGGGCGCAGAATTTATTGACCAAAACATGCGCAGAAGACCAGAGTCTCAGCTCAGATCAGGACGTTGACCTGAAAGCTCCAAGTAGCTCGCAAGAGAGAGAGAGAGAGAGAGAGAGAGTTCTTATCATGAAGGAAATTAAATTGATATTTTTTCAAAGAATCCTCCTTGACCAGATCCGGTACTGAGTCGGTCCGGTACCGGTTTTGTTACTGAATCGGACTGGGTCCCAGTTTACACTGGGCTGGTTCAGACTGTCCATGCCTGACCACACTGAACATTAATGTCAGAGTTTATTTCAGTCATGAGGCTAGATATTTGATGTATGACCTCAGTATAGCTTCTTTTCATCAATTCTTCTAAACTGTGTGGCTGTGGACCTTCAGGATTTAAAATGAAAGCATTTTTCATGTTCAGGATCTGAAGCCTGGTGCTGCTGAGAACCAGTGTTTTTATCAGCAGAGTTTGTGCTTTCAGTAGAAAGCTGTACAAACTTCATTCTGAATAATAAGTTATGTTTTTGCCTTGTGTAGGTCAGGTTGTTTTTTCCATGAAACTCTTACGTCTGTTGTGACCACATTGTGGTTGTTTTTCTTATTGTTATTTGTGTCTGATTATATATTCACATTTTTAGTGAAGTGGTGGTAGGGATTTTTACCAACAACATGTTCAGTCAGATGAAAAGATTTTGCTTCATTCCCTGATCTAGTGGTGAGATGTGATTTTTTTGCGCATCTGAAAACTGACTTGTAAAAATGCGCCCCACCCTGAATCATTTCACCAGTCACCACTGATTCCTCCTTCTGGTCTGACACGTCCAGACATTTTCCTTTGTGTTATCAAGCTACACAGACACAGCAGCTTAACAGGAAACTTTTCTTCATTTGTTGACATTTGTTTGTTCATTTTTGAGAACCCAGAGAGACAGCAGGTTGTCATTGGACTCGTGAACCAGTTCAGTTGAGTCATGTTTGGTTTACTTTGTTAATTATTTGTCATTTTGACTTCATTTCAGCCTCTGATAAAGTTTTTACATTCAACAAAATTTACATTTGCTCCTTTTCTGATCCGGTTCCACATATCACAGTTTTATTGTTTATTCTTATATTTATCTTATGTTATTTTATATTTTAACTTGTTATTTTAATCTTCCTGCAGTGTTTCCTCTGAAGGAGTCCTCTGCCTCGGGAGCGGTGGTCAGCTGTGGCTGCCTGGTTCTCCAGGTGGTTCCAGGTGGAGGTGGGGTCTCAGCCCTGCCTCCTCTGGTCGCCCCGTGTCGGTGCGTTGGCTGCTGCTGTTGACCTGCTGCTGCCGGTGCAGAGGGCTCCTCTGATGGCGTTTCCTTAGAACCTGCTCATCTGTACTCAGCCCAGTGTCCTTTGTGTGTATGTGTACATGTGTGTATGTGTGTGTGTGTGTGTGTGTGTGTGTGTGTGTGTGTGTGTGTGTGTGTGTGTGTGTGTGTGTGTGTGTGTGTATGTGTGCTTTTTATGGGGAGGGATGGGAATGTGGTTTATGTGGGGTCATTTTAACTTGTTAAGCACCTTGAGTTACAGTTTTTTCTGTATGAAAGGCGCTTTATAAATAAAGATTATTATTATTATTATTATTATTATTATTATTATTATAAATGAATTGTGTCCATTTAAAGTGAAAATAAGATATTCATCCAGCTTTAACAAGCCCCCTCCCATAAGGTTTTTATATTCTTATTTTTTTAAATCTAAATATGTTCCTTTGGGGGTTTTTTATTTTTATTTTTGTAAACTTGACTTTTTGCTCCTGCAGGGTGTAAAATAAATGAGATTAAAGAATTTTGTGATTCCTGTAAAGACACCAGTCTTATTTTATTTTTCCCTCTGTGATGGTTAAAGTTGTTTGAAATAAATCAGTTTTGGACTAAATGTGCGTGCGTGCGTGCGTGTGTGTGTGAGTACTTTGCGGCGCTCCAGCGTGTTGCTCTGATGTTATGTAACCGACCCAACAGAAGGGAAAATGACAGACTGGGCCTGGCGTGTTGCTGGGGAGGTTACGGTTCATGTTATGAGACCATAAAGAGCTTTGAGATGTTTTATTTCAGGAGAGCCTGAGGGCCGAGCTGGAAGGCTAACAGCTGTTTTCAGGGCCAACTGAACTGCAACACGATCTCTTGTAGTTTGGAAACAGGAAGCAGCAGCGCCTATTGCCAAGCCTTCCAATTACACCCACGTGACCTCTGACCACACTCTTCTGGGTGGAGGTAGGACTCAGGGGCAGGTCAGGGGAGGAGCAGGTAGGAGCAAATGAGCAGCTGGGAGGTTTAGGTGAAGAAAAAAAAGAAGTTGAATGAAAATATGTACACCAACCAAATTCTTCAGCTTCCTCCAGTGCCAGAATGAGTTCTCATGGAAAACAAAAACCCCCTGGATATAGATCTGACGCTCATAGATCTGCGGTGTAACTCTGCAGCATAAATAGTGCAGACAGGAACACCTTCTGAGAGAGCTTTCATACACCCGCCAAAGTAAACAACATCATTTCTGAGCGTTGGAGAGTTATACCCCCTTCAGCGTGGAGCACAATCACCAGAGAGCGACTCTGTTTGTTATCTAATGGAGACACATTGAGGTCACTTTGACTCGTATGTTGGCTCCAGACTGCAGCCGTTTTCCGTGTGTTTGTTTCTAAGCTGGCAGTGATGAATGTTTAATTTTTCTTCTGCGTGTTGGCTGAAGGATGAGGGTTTACCCAAAAAGAAAGCGTCACATCAAGACTCTGCTCCTGGTTTACGTACGACTAAAAACCGGGACAGGAAATGAACAACGAGCTCCAGAGCAGCTGTGTTTCATCTACAGGTTTTAAAGCAAGCTTGTAATTTTTTGATTTTCTGATTGTATTTATTACAACACAGTCAGCATACTGCACAACAAAACATTCTGCTGAGTTAGGATGGCAATTATTTCTGAGGCAAACGGCGTTATCTTCAGAAAGGCGACAATACGGGGGCTGTTTTGCAAAATGCTGTATACTAACTCAGTGTTTTATCTCCACGAGTACTCTCAAAGACGCAGACTAACTTTAATAACTCAACAGCTGCACAAAAAGCTGACAAACACAACCAAAAGTCACCCACTGAATTAAATAGACGTCCCCCTCAAGCCTTGACTTCCATCAGTTTGCTGTTTACATCCATGACACCTGATCCTTCCATTCCCCTGTGCACTTCATTTTGGTTTCATTTTGTTTTTTGCTGCTTCCTTGTCAGTCGTTTTCACTCACATGGAGCTTAAATTTGGTGTGTTAGTAGCTGAGAGTCGTCCCGTATACATACTGTTTATAATATACAAGATCTTTGCTTAAAACTTTGACCTAAACTGTATATCAACCCTGTTCTCTGTTTGCAAAATATCTCATGAACCGTAAGATGGATCTAAATTAGACTCCATAATAAAAACACAAAAATGTAGCATTAAAAAGTAAATGACTTTCTCATTCTTTACTGTAACAGTTTTCCTTAGTATTATATATCTTGAATCAGTGGAAAACCTTATAAGTCACCTTTACTACTAACAGATCACTCTAGATCTCATGATTTTACATTAGATCAGACATGTTTTCACATTTTGACCTAAACTGTCAAAACTCCATCATGTCTCACATGAGATGTTGCATCATAAATAGTGATGAACGATTTTTAATCCTTCAAAGAAAACTAGGTTTTTAACTATTGAAGCTTTTTTGTGTCGCTTTTCATTCCCTACCTTTATGAGTCGACATATCAGGGGAGTGATTGTGGCTCAGGGGAAGAGAGGTTATCCAGTAGGGCTCGATCCCAGACCCAAACCATGTGGTGGGGCAAAATACAGAACCACCAACTGGCTCCCAGACGTCGTGAAACTGACTGCCCTCTGCTCCTCAGGGATGGATCAAGACGCAGAGAACAAATCCCACTACTGAGGTTTATACGTATATGTGGCCACAAATCACTTCCTCTTTCCCCATCATGATGATATTGTTGAAATGTTCCCCCCACACACTCATAGTGTTTACCTCTGGAGATGCTTGCACTTATTTTATTATATTTCAGAAATCAGAAAGCTTTTATTGTCATTGTGTGTAAAGGTGATAACATTACTGATGTGCTTCAAAGGCGGATTTGATGAAACACGAGATGAAAAAATAAAACCACTGAAAGAGACAACAGGTATGTTTAAAAGTCTGTTTTACTTTGTTTACTGCACTGATGGCTGCTAAGAGAGAAACTTTCCATTATAAAGAAAAACATTAAACAATGAGCCATCTCTCTACTTAGTTCAGATTTAAGTTTTACAAAAAACTATCTATTATCATCTAATTTCTACTTGTTCCTATGGAGTTGAGCCTGAAACCATCTTGCTGCAGGACAACAACCAGCTTCGTCTTTATTAGCTTACAGTGACGTTCTATAAACATTTTCCTACTATCTCTCTTTATCCCTCTATAAACCATCCTTATATAAAATCTGGGTAATCCCTCTGAGGAGTACTGCAGAGTAGTGATGGGTGAGTCAGAAACACGAGGGGGAGCATTGAAAGATACGGCTCCACGCTCAGTTAGCGTCATGTTATATTTGCTGTGTGGGGGTCAAGACGTGATTCAGGGTCTCGTAGACGCGGGGGGGGGGGGGGGG